>OMKL01033007.1:0-10051 GCA_900302295.1 Parasudis fraserbrunneri
ACTGCACAATCCCACAAACTATTTTTGTGCTTTTTTTATGTAATGTATGCCTCCCACATACACAGTTTTATTTATTTTTATGATTATTGTTATTATTATTATATTATTAATATTATTATTATTATTAATATTATTATTATTATTATTATTCAAACTCAAATTCACACAGATGACACCCTCTCTAATGTCACTAGGTGGTGTACTGGGAGGACGACACCAAACCAGAGACCATGGGGAAGGTGAGGGTGCCTGGGAATCAAACCACCGTCACTGTGGGCGGCCTGGCAGGAAACACTCAGTACTTTCTCACAGTCAGCGCCTTCAACACAGCGGGCACTGGCCCTTTCCTACCCGCCATCAACGCCACCACCAAAAAGCCTCGTAAGTGTCAGTGCCCACATCCCCTGAGAACTTATATCGTATCTCTGGCTCCCTTTGCTTTTTTCATTGACATACAGTAAATCTCGCATCAGGATTGTATCTTGGTATGATTCAGCCAGATCACATTTACACCTGCTATTTATTAATATGGGGGAGGTGATCAAGTGAGGCGTTGTTTTGCATCCTCATTGGTTACTATTAAAAAGTTGGAAGAGATATAGAGGGTACCTCATGAATGAACATGAGTGCCATCTATTCTTAGCTGTGCTGCGATCATTCAGGACAAGGTTAATGTGGTTTGACATGTTTTCCTCCTCTTGTCACAGTAGTCAGAAAATATAAATAGAAGTTAGTCTTTAAAAAAGGCTCTTATTCCTTGGAAATATATCATAAGGGAAGTCTTAGAAGGGAGAATGAGTTATAGTTAAAGTCAGAGGAGAGGACTCTCTTGTTACATGACTTGGACTCAAGTCTGACTCAAGTTATAAATGTGATGAATTGAGACTTGCAATATAATTACTTGAAACTTTGACTTGTGATATGATGACATCAAAATGTATCAATCAAAAAGATTCATATTCGGATTTTATATTGTAATAATTTCACACAATTCAATTCAAAAGTGGATATAAAAGGAACTAAAATTGGAAATCTTACTTGGACTACCACTTGTCTTGACTTGGACATGGACTTGCTTGATCTGCATTGAGACTTGCGACTTGACTTGAGACTTGACATTATACCTTGAGACTTAACATCAATGACTTGAGATTAATGACTTGGGACTTGATTTGAGACTCATGACTTCAGAATGACTCGGGACTCAAGTATGGTTGACCTGGATGTTATGGTATTGATGTGTTACAAATGTGAGCTTTTATGGTACTGACCTTACATGGTAGTGTTTCTATAGTGACATACAGAAAATTACAACGGGGACTGTGTTGAGTATGGCTGCCCCCATTAATGATTTCTCTCAGTCCTCCTAATCCACCCTACAATGCAAAGCATTAACATATTCTCTTTTGCTGTTAGCTTGCGTTTTGCTAAAGCAAAAAATATTTGAGCTAATGTCAGCTACCAAATGTTGCAGCTAACGCTAGCTAGTGTTAATTAACGGCCATCTTTAATTATAAGGGCAGTTCATCCAAAACACACCCCAAAAAAATCATATTTTCCATTCATCCGGAATTCTATCTTATCCAGATAGTTTTGGTGTGATTTGCTGAGGTTTGGAGATATCGGCTGTAGAGATGTCTGTCATCAGCCCAATACAATGGAGCGCAATTGTGGTGCTCCAAGCACCAAAAAATTACATTTGAAAAACTCAACAGCAATGTCTCTTTCCAGAAATCATGACACTGTTACTCAAGATAATCAACAGATCTCACAGAACAGTTTCATTAAGAGCTATTATGGCAGGTGTACTTGTGTAGAAAATAGTTCCCAATAAAACTGTTCACAACGAGGTCTGTGGATTCTTGTGAGTAACTGTGTCATGATTTCTGGAAAGAGACGGCTGTTAACAGCCAAAGAGGATGCTAGACACTTTGCATTGTAGGATGGATGGACAATTTTCTATTACATCAAACACTGGGGCAGAAATACTTAATACAGTACCCCATTGCGATTCTTCCTTGCAGCACCGGGACAACCCCCACTGAACGTTGAATGGACCCTGATTGGCTCTCAGCTCTCGATTTACTGGGAACCTGTAGTGGCCATGGAATCTGAATCAGAAGTGACTGGTTATCAAGTGAGCTCATGTCATACATTTTCAGAATCCCTTAAAGGTTTACTCAGTAAGACATTGAGTTGTTTGGAATGAGAACCATATAGACTGAAATCACATACAGTCACATGGAATAAGCACGTCATTTAATGGTTGAGTCTGTAAGGACAGTTTGGACTCGACCATTGATGTGCTTATTCCACATAAATGTATGTGATTTGATTTGAGACAGTTCTCATCCCAAACAATCACATATCTTACTATAGCCTAATATGTACGAGATTTAAATTGTCTGAGAGGGTGAATCATGCCTGCTCGGTGGCTCCCTTGAAGCTGTCAAGACTACAGGCTCTAAAGATGCATATTTAACACTGCATTAGACACCTTGTGTATTTACTCTGTCACCTTTCAGCTGTCATACAGGAGACAGAAACACAGGGAGGTAAACACGCTCACAACAGCCAATTCAACGGCGGAGCTGACCCTCCCCGAAGATGACGACTATGTTATCCACATCCGCTCTCTGAGTGAAGGAGGGCTGGGCCCAGCGTCGGATCCCATACGAATCCACCAATTAAGTAAGCCTCTCGTTCACAATGAGTGCAATTGATATGCACTTCATGCTGCAAGTATTATCATAGAAATGGACCTTAAAGGTAGAATCCGCAATGCCGTCAAACATCAGCGACCTCTAGGCAAAATAGCCCCTCTTGGTACTGCACTTTGTTTAAATTTTTTTTGTTTTGGTCTGATGTGTGGGTTGGAGTTGAGTGGGGATCGGGGAGGGGTTGCTATTGATTGCCACACCTCAGGTTCTACTAAGTTACTATATAGCTATAATATGTATATTTATAGCTATAATATAATATATATAGCTAACTTATTATACTGTGAATTTCTCTAGACCTCTCTTGGCAGGGCCTGAGGTGTGGCCAGCAATAGCAACCCATCCACTCATTTCCTACCCATACATCAGTCCAAAAGAAAAAATTTAAACAAAGTGCAATACCATGCAGGGCTCTTTTGCCTAGAGATCGCTGTTTTGTTGCCATTGCATTCTACCTTTAAAGGTGAAGTCCACCGCAAAGTAATATTAAACTAATTTACCAAGATTGAAGCATAACTGATTAATTCTCTCTATGTGGCTGGCCAAAGTGACATTGGCCACGGAAGGTGCTAATTTTTGATAGAGCCAGATGTCATAATGACACTACCCTCTACCCTCACTCAAATGTGAAGAACTACAATGGACGGGTAATTAGAATTTCCTGATACCTTGATCGTCTCTCTCAATCGGCTTCCCAATCTCTCTCGCCAGGTAACGGAGTAACCAGCAGTGAAAGCTCCTCAGATAGAGGAATATTAATGTGCATGTAAACACATTCACTTTGTAGCCTTGAGTGTGTTTTCATGCACATTAATGTTATGATCTTATTTAACACTCATTTATTCCATCTTCAAGTTGGCCTTGATAAGCGCCATAAAACAGCTTGGATACGCTCATATCCCAACGAGGAAAAACCTTAATATGATAGCTGGGATTTGCTGATATTAGCCAGAATACATGAGGCATGTACAAGCCTTATCCTATTCACTGTTAGGTTTCATGGTCTGTGAAGGGTCAGTTTCCATAGTGATGTTTGCACAAATTTACATAATATTGTGTTTATTTTATGTATAGTTATATTTGTGATTGGGATATGAAGATGCATATAAACACCTTATCCTGAGACTTGAACAGGGATATTAACTAATATCTGGAACATTATATAAACACAGCCCTTATCTGGGTCATGTGCTGGAAACATGGTGTGTGGTATAGCAGTGTCTAGAAATAACACTGAGGCGAAAAAATAGAAATTATACCACTCTTGCACCAACAGATACAGCTTTTACTGCACCGAATGCATACATTTACAACCTGTATGCTGACCATATAGCCGCGGACACTCACTGATGCCACAAGTTTTGCAATGACTGAATAATGTGATAACTGATGCAACTGGGACCTGGATCTTTGTCGGGGCCGATATTTTGTTACCCACACCCAGTAAATGCAGTCACTTAACACTTTAAAAACCTGACAGGGACATTTTGTCCTCCTGTGACTCCCTCTACTTCCTGTCCCCAGCGAGCCCCTTTGGGCCGTGCATGGCTCGTATTTTGCTGAAATATGCAGTGCAATCCATCTCTGTCAGAGAGGTTGACTTCCCCTTTTGCTGGATGCTATTACTGTCCTTTGGGACTCCAGGGGGCGAACTCCTCTTCTCCTCTAAATGCTAATTTGCAATGTTGATATTCTGTGTTGAGCCCATGAAAAAAGCCATTGAGAGAGATTGAATTTTCATACTGTGGCCTTTTCTATTCAATTTCATTTGATGAGACCTAGGCTACTGTTTTCTGATGTGGGGTTGTTGCTGTTGTCGTTGCTGTGATGTTGCAAATATTCCAACTCGAAGAAAACCCTTTATTTACACTTGGGAGATGCCAGTTGTCCCACTGCAAGGAATGGCATGCACTCACATTGCATCATTAGGCTTTATTTATGTTAAATAAGAAGCCTGAAACATCAGAATTGATTCAGAGTCATTTAACATTACTTTACATTGTACCTGATATTGTATGATGTTATTGAATAGATAAGTGTTTGATGAGCCATAAGAGATGAATGGAACTATATTAGGGATGGGCAACTGATGGCTAACAGGTGGGCCTGCACATCCAGTCCCCACATCAAATCAATTTCTCACCTGTGTTTTCAGTAATAGGCAGCGACGGACTGGGATTAAAAAACGGCCCTGGCATTTATGATGTGCACCGGCCCCATTTCCAAACCCACCCGCAACCTCCATTTCTGACAAAAGCTTGAGATCAAATCACACTGACTGACTAGAACCCACGCATGCAACCTACACACGGCAATGGGGCGGGACATTCTGTGAAATCACATAACTAGAATCTGAGCTGAAACGGTTTCAAAGGAGGCTGGCAATGCAAATTAGTGGTACCCAACACTTATCCCCCCATGAAAGATTATAAGAGGCGTGTGATTCGTTTTTAATTATTGGAAAAAGATCATTGTGGCTCTTGAGCTCTCATGGCACACTACTACAAAAGACTTGGGTGCACATGAGGTGGCGCACAGGATGCACATGTGCACAGGCACAAAACCATGAAATGAGCATGAACACAATGTCAGAGAATAACAGGGCTACACAGCAATACAACTTTTAGCTACAGATTCATTGTTTATATCTTCATATGTATTTGAAAAGGCTTTGGGCATTTTGTTTTCCTCAGTAAATAACACCATCAAGGAAACAGAACCGGAAGTGATTTTAATCCCAATTTCCTTATGTGCATGAATTTTGTGTCATTGCAAAGAGTACATTCTTCTCTTTAATTTCAGCTACTTAGCTCTCTGTAATTTCAGCTACTTAGCTCTCTGTAATTTCAGCTACTTAGTTCTCTGTCAGATGAGCACAGTGGTCACTCAAGCTTTTGGAAGTGACCTTCCCCTTGTTTCCTCGTCTAGACTGGTCTATTCTCACCAAAACTATTATGAGTTAAAGGGGCAGCTCACACAAAACAAAAACAAAACAAAACAAAACAAAAAAAATGTCCCCATACCTGGAGTGCTATCTATACATCCAGATAGTTTTGGTGTGATTTGCTGAGGTTTGGAGATGTCGGCCTCATCAGCTCAAAGCTGAAACCACCAAAAATTACATTTGAAAAACTAAGCAACCCAACAACTCTTTCCAGAAATCAAGTTACTCATACTTCATAAAGAACTATTATGGCAGGTGTACTTTGGTATAAAATAGTTCCCAATGTAACTGTTCACAACAAGGTGAGGACAAGGGGAACTGCCCTTTTAATGTGACACTGAGGAATGTCACCAACTTCCAACAGTGGGATTAGCATCATAATGATTTAAAGTTGCCAAGACAAATAGCCCAGGCAGGTTTTTAGCTCTGTTTGCCATGAATTCTGCATGTTTATATATTGTGCTCTGTTGCAGGTATGAGCGCCCGAGGCTCAAGCGCATGGAGTCTGGACATTTCTCCCCTCTCTCTCCTCCTCACCGTCGCAATGTCAACATTCAGGTCAACATTATGACACAAGAGACAGGCTACACACTGTTTTTTTCATTTTTTCAACCTACAGTTTCAGTATTTCTTTCTCTTTTTTTCTTTTATCTGCGAAAGTTGTCGGGTTTCTTTTTCTCTATTTTGGAGGTGAGACAGCATCCTGTTTTAAAAATGTTTAATTTCGGTATATGTGTGTATGATTCAGCAGCACAAGAATGACAAGTGCTGTCAAACTGGAAATAAGAGTATCTGCTTTTGAGTTTTATAGGTAGCTCTGCTTTGACGTTTTGGGTCGATTGATAAGAATGCCCCACGCCAACTCTTTTTGAGTCCAGAACGATGCCTTACTTCCATTCATGTGCCAAAGTAGTCAGCGCCTTCTATAGTTGCTAAGATAGCTACATGCTTTCCTTGAGCTTTTATTTCTCACAACTTATTGAACGATTGAGTGTCAACTGCAAAAGTCTGTGATACAAAGTTGTATTTTGTAATTTGACATATTTTCAGTTGTCGTCTACGCATACTACTACTACTTGGTGAGTAGGAACGTTGTCATTCGCCTGTGCCCGTGCCTTTGGAGATCCTTGTAAAGGTGTTAATGGCTTCACTTACAATCACTAGTCAGTGATTCGTAACATTTTTAAAACTTATGGTGGACATCTTCATCTCATAATTTTGTGCTTCATGAGAAGTTTAGTTGTATCCTTGATGAAACCCCTGCAACAGCGCGTGATACAAGTGCTTGTGATTTCCAGTTTATAATTTGATGATGGAGAGTTGAATGTACCGTGCGGCCTCCTAAAGGTTATGAGCCCCATCGGGCAGAATGCTGGCCTGCTGACTGATGGGATATACTCTACTCTGCATTCACTGTCTACATCTGCATGCAGTAGCAGTGGAAGAGGTGGACCTCGCCTACCTCCACTCCCAGTGTACTGCAGCTTGCACCCATCTGGGTGACACATGGTAGATATTCTTGTGCCAGGGCGCATGCCAGTCATCACATGTCACCAGCCACTGCAGTGGGGGGGGGAGGATGAAATGCTGCCAATTGTGCCAGTCTGATATTGAAATCTAGCCACCAGCTGAGACTTTACTTGGCAAAATGTGATTTAGTTTATGGTTAGCTGTGTTCGAAAGCTCATATGAACCTATCTTTTTGTTCTGGGTTCAATTTAGTTATTGTCGTATATTGTATGTTTTGGCCGACAAGCCATTTTCATGTATTTCTGTATAACATCACTGCTCAGGTGTTTAGACCTGCTTCACTCCTACTTTCAATCGTCATAAAAGAGCTAATAGAGCAAATAGATCAGAACTCTTGTCAGCACATGACACAGTGGTCTATTTAATGCTCTGACTTGACAAATGGAAAGTCTTGATATGTGCCATGATTTAGCAGCCATTAAAACATCTTAATAAATTAGAGCGTGCCTGAGGGGCTTCTATGGGAAAAGGGCATAGGAGTAATGGTTCTACTGACACCCACACAAGACTAATGGGTCAGGAGTTTGGCTAAATCAGGACAATCCCATCGCAGTGGAACGACAGAGAGCCGAGGTGTGTGCATCCGGGCACTCGCACGCGCTTGTGTGCATGCTAGTAGTGTGTGGGTGTCCTCAACTTTAAAATGGCCACATATCACCTTACCCTAAAGTGTCACAGACGATTGTGGTTTTGGGGAGGCTATTCAGCTATTTGGAAAATAATTTAAAACCCAATTCTTGTACTTACCATGGTTCAGGACTCGGGACAACTGAAGCATCGAAGATATGTTTTTGTACTCGTTTCTAAATGGAATAATACAGCAAGGTCATTCTGTGGAAAGTAAGTTTAAACCTAGGCATGGTTTGAAATAACTATTATTTTTGGTTACAATGCGACATGGGCCCAGCACAAAGGAGCTAGTGGAAAAAGCTCCAAATGATGAAAAGTGCGCCTTGCAGGATGAACCGAGAGCAAAAGTGCTTGAGAAAGTTTTTAACTCCCCAAATAATTTTTGTCAGTCAACTTTTTGGAAATCAGTCTATATGGATTCCATTTCGTTGTTTATTATGTGTGGTTTATATGTGGTCCATCTGTACACATGGTCTCATCACAGAATGTCTTTGTTAAGCTAACGAATGTTTACACAGAAAATGCATCTTTCTGACTGATTTAATGATTAACTGAACAGGAAAAAGACAATTTACATTACACATTCATGTCCTGGGTGCACAAAGACATTGCCAACTTCTTTGTTTTGTAATGTATTGGTACTGTGGAGATGTTCTGATTTAGATTTTCTTCTTTTTTTCTTTTTTTTATGGTTGATTGTTTTTTGACAATTCTGCACAAAGGTCAAGTGTTGCTTTAAAATATTACATGTGAATCAGTCAGCTTATTCAAAAAGTGACTGTGATAATTGCTCTCCCTCTCCAGAATATTATGTACAGTATTATGATTTGGAGTACAGTGTTATGATTTTGAGCAGTGCCCTAAAATAGGGGAAACAAAACACAGTGCCCCAATTCTAAATGTAAGTCTCAGACATCCCTAGAATTCGAAAAATACATGAGCAGAGAGCAACACATTCGTAACAGCTGCTATCACAACCTTTTTGTGCGATGGCACAACCCCTACCTGTTACAAGGTAGAAGGCCAATGCATAGTGGAGTGTTTTCTTGTCTTTTTATACCAGTATGACTTTCCAATTGTATTGCTACTCAAAAGCTTGGGGGGTTGGGGGTGGGGGCAGTATTTATGAGAGAATATACAGTAAATCGACTCGAGTTACCCACAACTGTCATACCACAAAGATCAAGAACTTCTGGGTGACAACGCTTGGCCTTTCTGTTTTCGACTCTTCAGTATTTTAAATGTTCGAGTAATCTCCATGAGATTGTGTGTCAGGGCTGTTTTCACATTGAAAAGTCATCGGCTGATCTTGGTATACTGAAGCTGTGCATGTAAGATATCGTTTGGTGCATTTGTGTTTTCTAAATCTGAGAGTTAATAAAATGAATTCATTGAGGATTTTGTTCTCTTGATTTTTTTCCCCCAAAGTCTGTGCCGCAGTTTCATTTTCTCAGTGTCATCCATTTTAGTGTCTACTTTGACTGCAGGAAACGTAATATCAGTGCCGAGGGGGCCTATCAAAGCTGTAAAAACATTGTGAAAAATCATATCATTGTAGTAGTAAATTGCTGCATTAGTGCCTCAGTCAGTGGGTGAGGAAGACATTTCAGAATGTATTTGATGCATCTGCCTGCTAATTGGTTCATTATATAACACAGCCTGTTATACATTCTTTGCTTTTTGGACAGTAACATTACATTCATATTTAGAAAATGGAAACATCGCCTTCACTGAACAAATCTGAACACATCTAAACTTTTACATTCACACTGAAACGGCTCAATAGTTGGTGTCTTATCTCTCTGTAGCCTTGGCATACCATGCAGGTTTACTATTGTACTACAGTACTTTGGATTATTAAGGCACATATCAGCTGAACTTCAGCTACTTTCCTCGGTTAGAAAAAAAACCAGCAACAACATAGGAAGGTACTCTGAGATATTGATCAGACCAGTGTTGCGGAGATGCTTTTAAGATAATAAGAGGGAGAGGACCCTGTGAAGAGATCAATATGAAGGGGAGGTGCAGAAAAGAGAGGTTTCTGCACACCACAGATCATCTATAATGAGTTGGAGTGTCAATATTTGGGGGACGCATCACGCATTTGATGTGCTATTGATCAGCGAATCAGAAAACTGGGCTAACTTTACACCAGAGATGTATTAAAAAAAAAATGAAAAGAAAAAAAAAAGGGGGGGGGGGGGGGTTTTTTTTGTTTTTTTTTTTT
>OMKL01033039.1:9611-33207 GCA_900302295.1 Parasudis fraserbrunneri
CGTACGGTACGTGCACGCAGATCCACACACACACACACACACAAGCTCTACGTCATGTGTGTGAGTGTGTGTGATGTGTGTGTGTGTGTGTGTGTGTGTGTGTGTGTGTGTGTGTGTGTGTGTGTGTGTGTGTGTGTGTGTGTGTGTGTGTTGGTCTGTGTGTGTGTGTTGGTCTGCTTTTCTGTGTCTATGTTTGTCTAAGGGTGGGGATAAGTCAAGTCAAGTCGAATTTATTTGTACAGCCCAAAATCACAATACATGTCTCAATGGGCTTCACAGGCCCACAAAGGTACAACACCCCCTGGCTAAACTCCCAAGGAAGATCAGGATAAACTCCCAAAGAAAAAAGAAATTACAGTACGGAATTACAGTAACACAGTCATACAAATAAAGGCTTAATTGTGAGATATAGTGGCATAAACATAATTTTACATATCTTTAGATAATGGGTCATTGTTGTTGATTATTATATTAATAAAGTTGTTATAGTTTTTGGAGGCAAAGCAGCCCACAAGAAACCAATCCAAATCCAAAATGGATTGTATTACAACGTTTGAAAGATCTGGTGTATTACATTGTGTATTACAACCGGGTATCAAATCTGCAATCTGTAACTGGTTACATTTGAAAGTACCCCTGCCCTTCCTCTGTGTCCGATGTAGCCTACTGTATGTGTGTGTGTGTTGCGGGTCGTCAGCCAGCTGTTGTTGTATCTCCCCGCTGTGTGTTTGGGGCCTGGGCTGCAGCTCCCAGGCTTCTAATGATATCCTGCTCTCACATTCCTGTCATAGCCGATCTGGATTCCCCCTGTCGGCACCGGCACAGCAGCCCAGCGTGGCCGCTGCCTGAGCCCAAGCATTCCTCATCCACTCCCAACAGACACACACACACACACACACACACACACACACACACACACATACACACCACTCTCTGGAGGCCCCGCCAACGCCTGCCACAAACCTCACACACCGCCTCCCATCCTCCCACACGCCCTTCCTCCCCTGTGTTTCCAAGTGTCTATTGTACTGTGTTGAATTTCAAGGGA
The DNA here is from genome assembly GCA_900302295.1 of Parasudis fraserbrunneri. Taxonomy (NCBI): domain Eukaryota; kingdom Metazoa; phylum Chordata; class Actinopteri; order Aulopiformes; family Chlorophthalmidae; genus Parasudis; species Parasudis fraserbrunneri. Next base: position 10,660 of record OMKL01033039.1, read on the forward strand.
ATAGCCTCGTCGGAGTCGTCGGATTCTTTGATAAATCAGGCACGGCAGATTTGGTTGGTTGTTGGCTAGAATAGAATAGACAATGCCGGGTCTCACATGCTAGACTTCCAGGCTCCTCTTTAATGTCCTACCATAAAACATGCAGCTGGCAGAGGCTAAACTTTTAGTAGGATTCTGTGCCTATGGTACTACAGCGCAGTAGGCCTGGGTATTGCAACTCCAACTGTCCTCATATGCGTGCTTCGTACTGCAGCGCCTGTGTACTGTCAGAGTCGCACAGATCTGACATCTCCAGCTCTTTTACAGTGCAGCTTTTCAATTTCCCATGCACTCCATGGAAAATCTGAGTCTACCAAAATAGGGAGGCTGTTAGGCTTATAGCCTACATAAATGTCCTCACCTCTCCAGTCGTTTCAAAGTATCGGGACTGTGGAGTGAAATTGGCTCTTTTTGCAACATGCTCATGAACTTCATTTTTAAGATCAAAATTTACGAGGCAAAGGTACAGACTGTCGGCTATTAACTGACACTATTTATTTGCTTATAGTTAAAGAAGTTAAAAAACAAACCCCAAAATCAACTCGTCTTCCAAGTCATTTGTTGAATCATAGAATATTACTGATGTCATCAAAAAAAGTCCACCTATCCCACAATGCAAAGCATCCAGTATCCTCTTTTGCTATTAGCAAGCATTAGCGCTAACATTTGCTACCAAACATTTGCTATGTCAGCTACCAAATGTTACATCTAAGGGCCCGGCTACACTGATCCATCACAAAATGGAGATAAAACAGATGAAAGGTCCATCTACTGTCTGTTGGTTTGTGTTTAAAGTAAGACCTAATGTAATTGTGCATTTGCAGAGACAACAGCTTTGCTAACGTATGGTGACCTGTCTGGTGGAGATGGACACATCAGCCCTGTCCAGCAAACAGACTCCTCATTGAAAAATAATTAAAAACAGATTTAGATTGACAGAGACAACAGATCAATGTAGCCGGGCCCTAACACTTGTTAGTGTGAATCAAAGATGATCTTAGATTCACAGTAGCTAGCATTAGCTGCAACATTTGGTAGCTTACATTCGCTCTAATTTTTGGTAGCTAATGCTTGCTAACAGCAGAAGAGGATGTGATAGACGCATTGCATTGTGGGGTAGATTAGGAGGACTGAGTGACATCATTTTTTGGGGTAGCCAAAAAAAAGTGGCACTGTGTTGACTTTGGAGGTAACTGCACCTTTAAAAAACATGACAGATGAGAGAAAACCACAACAAAAAAAGACATTTCTTCAAGCAAGGTAACTTTGGGCACTGTTTTACATTTGTCTTCTTCACATTTTATGCTCTAGATATGAGACTGTACAGCCTTTAAGGATTCTGCAGCATTGGTTAACCAGAAGAGTTCGTATGGGGAGGTTCACTGTTTTGTGTATCGCTGTTGGGAGGCTTTTTGTTCAGCCTAACTGCTCTACTCTGTGATTTTGCTTGCTAAAGAAGTGATATTTTTTCGTGAAAAAATTCCATAGTGCCAGTTTAATACAGTCCCCCATTGTGCACTTACATTTATTGGAGCAATTTCCATAGAGAATCTGTTTAAGAGGTCAAAACATTCCTGCCCATGGTTCAGCGTAATTTGTCCCAGTGAGTGGTTAGCTTTACAGTAAATATAAAACACAAGACACAAGACAAAAAACCACATCGGGCCCACAGCATTAAAAACTCGATAATACACTAAATGCAAGAATCCAGTGTCTACCATCCAACGTCAGGGAAGCAACCACATGTATTGACGTATATATTGACCTATGCAGCACAACATTATCATTGAGTGTCAGCAGCACAAGGATAAGAAATGCATTAAACCCTGACCGTGTCATATCAACTTCATCACCAACAAAAGGGTGAAGAGGCAAACTACTTCCTCTTATCTCCTGAACTGAGGAGGGCCACAACAGTGGGACTGCTAGCATACAGTTCAGGAAAGTACGCTGCCACCAGTGGTGGAACCAGTTCCCAGTTGTCTGAGACCCTTTTGTTTGTTTGTTTACCCTATTTCAATAAGGTAGCTAGTCCAAGTCTCTATCTATTTTCTTACCCAATTTTTTCCCATTCTTCAATTTTTCAGTTGATATATGACAACATTCAGTGCAAAAGTGGAATAGAGGCAGTCTCCACCACTGCACAGCACCTACACCTTACACTATACACAGTCCACACACTGAAATCAGCACTGACCTCTTCTCTTGTTTTCTTACTGCAAAACAAAACAAAGCAAAGTATTCCATTACATCATCATCGCAGATATCATGGTGGGCAAACAACAGGTGATCGTATTAATAACAGGTTTTCATCATTTAAATGACAACTGTGGCCAATGAGCTGTGTTTATGGCATTGGGCCATATTGGTAGGAAATGCAAGACTCGTCATGAGAATTCTATGAATAAACAAGCTGCAGATGTAATGTAAGACCAGACTACACCACCCTCGGTTTATGTGTTTATACCTGAGGCTATAGGGAGGTCTGAGCTTTATGAAAAGGCAGGTTCTTTTGCATTCATGTAACATTAAATTCTGAATAAAGCAATAAGAATCAAAGGAATTTTATTTTAACAAATTAAAATCGCAATCAAAACAAAACGACACAGGAGACAATACAAGCCAAGAAGCAGGACTCCAGTTCTTCTTTTCAACACAAGTTTGAACAAAGGTTGCTTTCAACAGCTGCCAGTTGCTGCTGGGCATCAGGAAGCAACAGGAAGCACCATACCTCTGGACTGTATCATCTCCTGTGGGCGACCCACCTCAAACAGAAAGGAACAGGTCTCTCAGCCCATCACTAAGCAGCATTAATTAAAGCTTCTACATGTAAAATTCTTCAACATTGAAACAGCATTTTAAAATTGATTTTGATTGCTTTTTAATAATTAGGCTACCTTAAAAATGTGTCCATTCCCATGGAAATTGATAGCCTTTACACGAAGTTTCAAAATGGTAAGTGGTTGTGTTCCTCAAATTTAAGACTACATTTTCCATGAACCTCTTGCAGACCAGAAGAGGATATAGAAAAGATTGCCATACTTCCTCTCCCATCGTGGCACTGTTTACATGTGGGACAAGTGATGGATCCTGTGCACAATGACAGAAGACAGGTAAAACCAATTTAATTTATGATTTGATTAGATTTTCTTTATAGTGTAAAGGTGCCCAGCCCACATGGACTTACAAGACACTACATATAGTCAAAGCAATGGTGGACAACATAAAAGTCAACACCAGTATAAAACAGTTCATACTTACAAAGTATTCTGTATTTTTCCCCATGCCTTACAAATAAAATTTGCCCTAAAGAAAGTACCTTCCCTGAAACACAATTCAAGTCTTTCATGATCTTCTTGCCAAAATAAATTAGAAATATTCTTCAAGTGAGTCTGTGCTTAGGCATGTTTATGAGACACATCTTACAGCAAACAGCAACAGATGAGGTTAAAAATCACTGATAAACAATCATATGATGCACAGACGTTTGTAATGTTTGTTGAAAAAGGCTTGGGTAAAAGATGGTGTACTTAAGGGTAGAATCTGTGACATTGTCAAACAGCGACCTCTAGGCAAAAGAGCCCACTTGGTATTGTGCTTTGTTTACATTTTTTGTTTTTGTCTGATGATTGGGTTGGATTTCAGTGGGTATAGGGGAGGAGTTGTCACTGCTGGCCATACCTCAGACTCTGCCAAGAGAGGTCTGGAGAATTTCACAGTATAATAAGTTACTAAACTCCAACCCACACATCAGACCAAAACAAAAAAGTAAACAAAGCGCAGTACCAAGCGGGGTCACTGTTTGACGGCATTACAGATTCTACCTTTAAGGAGGTAAAATAGTGACCTGTCCACATCTCCCGCAAAGATTATCCCACGTTTGACTGCAGGGTTGACGAGTCTAGCTAGCAATTTTCGGCAGTAGAATATTTCCTAGCAAGCTAAATGAACAGCAATTTCTTGTTTTGTTCCCGACAAGCGTTTCAAGAGAAAGTTTAAATGCTCACTCTACCGATTATCATAATTTTTTCATTGCGAGGTAGGAAGTTCCTCGTGCCGGAGTGGGTACATTCAAAACAACTGTGGTGAAGAGCTACAGGGTAGAGTAGTATTTTATCGGTGGGTATGTATCGTATATTGTCATTATCTTAAATTCTACCCAATGAATTCCATTGCAATCAAGTGGAGGGATAAATATTAACCCTAAAAAAATCTAGCGTCCCAGCCTCTGAATGACTGAAAGACTCATTTCTTATAACTAGCTCAAAGGTAGTGGTATCATATGAAACTAGGCAACAACACTTGTCATGCTAGCTTGTCGGGAAGGGGGCTAAATAATACTCCAAAGTTAGACTAAATTTTGGAGGGAAAAACTGCCATGGCCATTTTCAAAAGGGTCCCTTGACCTCTCACCTCAAGATATCTGAATGAAAATGGGTTCTTTGGGTAGCCACAAGTCTTCCCTTTACAGACATGCCCACATATTAGGATTATGCTAATCCTACGCAGTTTTGGGAAGAACCATGCAGTTATTTGCATGCAGTACAAATGTGTTATTTTCCCCAATTCTAAAAACCATTTATTCATACTGGTGTCCCTAAATAGTCTTAGAATTGCATAAATTGGGTATGACTGGAAATCTGATACTCTTGTGGATCCAATGAGCCCAATTGTATTAATGCGTGATGATGATAGTCCTCATAGTAGCCATTTCATTGTAGTGAAACAATTTTTTGAAACTTGACCTCACTGTATAAAGTGACCTATTGTGACCTCTAGGGTAATCACAGCCTCATGAAACGTTACACCCACAAACTACAGAATTAGGTCATTCAGAGTATGTATGGGTTTCCTGGGTTTATTGACCATAAGGGGGGAATCTTTTTGCAATTTCCAGAACAGAAGTGCTCACCATCCAACCTCAGAAAAATGCAATTATTACAAAAATCTCCAAATGTCAAAAGTTTTGGATACCAAATCACAGCATGGATTTTTCTATGGTGTTCCTTAAGGTCTTGATGTCTTAATGTGGTATTTTGGAGGGATTGTTGACCATGTTTATCAATTCTCAAGTGGTCAAATATTGCTCCAAATATTGCACCAAATCTGTGTAATAAATGGTCAACCCAGAAATTGCTGCAACAACTTATGAGACAAAATTTAGCATGGAAACGGCCATCAAACAATAATATCTTAACGTTCTAAGGCCATATAAACTCTAAACCTTCAAAATGTGAATGGGCGCCTAACCAAAACACAATGTTTATTACAGGTTTATGACAAGAAAAACCTGACACACAGTATTGAGCTGCATCTCAAATTAATCCTCAGGCTCCCAGCTTTCAGATGATGTATACCACTTCTTTGTGGCATCTACTGTTATCTCCCCCTAAAGGTCCCCTGTCCACGCCTAAAAAGACAGAAATGGTTTTATATGAGTCTCACGTATATTTCAGAACCAGAACCATACAGTTGGCAGTTTGCTTATATGAAACAATCTCAATGTATTAGACCAGGCAGAAATCAACCTGCCCGTGGCGATGTCGTCGACTACTTTCGCATACCTATTGGCGCAGCTTTTAATGCGTCTTCCTTTTATTACAATATCTTTGGTAGCATTGTGCAGCAAAATCATCATCAAAATCAATCATATTATGGAATAACTAAACCATTAATCTCAAATTCAAAACTAAATCATAACAGTAGACAAAATAGTAGGAGCCCAACAGCAAGTTAGAGCAACCACGGAGCAACCATATGGACACTGCTACCAACAAAACAAGAAATGCACAAGTGAGCCATATCAGTCTGTGGGACAATTTATAGTGTCCATCCAAATACAGATCACATGGGACTTTTGATAGTGTCCATCCAAATACAAATCACCATCAAAAGTGCCTTTTGGGGCTACCCAGAGACACTGTTGAACTCTGCAGTGAAGATCTACCTTTTTTTTTTAAGGTTATTATACCGAACTTTCAAAATGTATTTGACAATGATATCGATGTTAAAGCGATAATGTGTAATTGCGGCGTCTGCTGGCCATGAGTGGTATTGTCTCTTGAGCGTCTTTGCTCTGTTACATCTGTTTGGTTTCCTATTTTGCATGCAGACTTTCTGCAGAGTGAATTCTTGGTTTCTTGGTGGTTTAGGTGGCTGCATATTTGTTTCCACTGTCACAAGAAATACCCCGCATTCTGAATGTGAAGAAAACGTAACGTCTCGTTCATTCCAGGCATACATCTTATATCACAAGAAGGGTGACCAAGCAGGTCACACCAGACCAGGAGGATATGGCACCAAAGGTAAGTGGTGTGTTGAAGCACTGGGGGTCTCAACTTGTACTGTACATGCTCCAGAACTTGATTCATCAATAGAAAAAATACACACTATCACTTTAATTATCTGCATGCAAAAATGTCACTGTTAACTATATACCGTGTTGACATCTTAACGGCATTGGTCACACCAATGATACACACAAATCTCATTCACCAATCAGGATCTTATAAACCAACCTGCTTATGAGAGAGCAGCATAACAAAGAACCATTTATGAAGCCAGTAATATGAGATACAAATCCATAAACTGCACACCAGAATGATGATTTTTGTCAGTCACATCTTAAAGCCCAAATCCTTTTTCTTTATTTTTATTTTTTATTTTTTTACCATATCAATGTGGAGTGTATTGACGAACCATCTTGAAGAGTTTAAAGTTTTGTGCAGATGCAAATTAAGCTACTAGGAACTTTCTTTATCCATTGTAAATCAGAATGTAGGTGCACTTTGCTTTTACAGGATATTTCTTTTACAGCCACAAAATACAGCTAACACAATTAAAGCTCATATTTACCTGTTGTCAGGTGTAGTCTTTGTATCAAGAGCCCAGTCAAACAACTAGAGAATGAAAACACATTTCCATTCCTATTTATCATTTTTGGAAGTCTCACAGATTGAGCCTTTAAGTCTTGGGATGCAAGTCCAGTCTAGTCCATGCAAGTCAGATCCATTTTCCACTTAATCAAATCAAGTAATCAAATTAGTGACTATTTTAGGATTCGCATCATAGTCATCAAGTCCAAGTCCAATATATCACATAAGCATTTGTTTATGATGCAAGGTATGTGCTTGTTTGTGTTGTGTGTTCCTGTTTTGGTTTTCTTTGCCTCTTGTAATGAAATGTATTTGGTACAGCTTGCTTTGATTTGGGTTTTGGTTTGTACAAATGGCTTACTTGTAAAAGAGTTGTTCTCAAGAGACTCCCTATTTAAATAAAGGACAAATAATAAATGTCTGCCTGCTAACGACACGCCTCAGGTTATTCAGGGACACTCACTTCAGCACTGAGCTTTTAAATACAATAAGCAAATCAATAGTCCTTATCTGATATTTATATTTATATGCTTATTTATCTTTTTATATGGAAATAAAAATGTCTTTGATAAACTGCAAACAATTACTAATTTCAAATGATTTACCCAAAACTTTGGCCAATGACTGTGTGCCAGCTCTGCTAGACTTATTTTTGAACATGTTCACTGTGTTGAAACCCAGCAAGTGGAACAGATGTGATTTGGTAACCCAATGCCCAGGTGATTCATTGAGTTACTTCATAGGCTTTAGGTCAACAACCTTACACAGCCTCACAACATACAGATAACCTGGGCGTGACCCCGGCCTGTCATACTAGCAGTGTTGCCTTGTGAAGCCTGCCTGTCTCAGGGTAGCAACAGCACCATGGCTAAATAAATCACAGCCAGTAAATAGCTTCTGCTCCTCAGCAATTTCCTCAGCTATCATCAGTCTGTGGGCCAGGACAGATAGCATGCTGTCAGTCGCCTGCTACCTTCAAGTAACCCAGTATTGGCTTTTTCCCCTGCATGGGGACAGGTTAGCCCTCTCCCTTAAGTTCCCCAGTGGTTGTGGTTGACCAGGGACCATGCTGGGGTAGTAAGGGCTGTACAGAGGGGCCGCCAGAGGGCTTGGAGGTGCAGGTGAGCCTGCCATGCTGTGGCTTTGGGGGCAGGGGAGACAGGGAGCACCCTGACCTTGTGTTTGTGTAATGGACGTCCCTGTGATAGATGGTGGTGCCAACACATTCACCCGCTGTGCCGCGGGGCTGTCCACTCGCCCTGACGCAGATGGATTGGCCTTTGTTTTTCCCCTCACCTCCACCGTGTAATTAATCTTCCCCACGAGTCCATGGAAGAGCGTGCTCTCCGACTGTGGGCCGCTAGCCGATAAACTCACCGGCAGGCGGGTAAATGCAGCCTTCAAGGCCCTGAGGACAAGCACCACCCGGGAGATGGCCAAAGAAGATGTTTAAATGCATGCCGCCCTAGGCCTCCACACTCACCTTGGTTATCAAAAGAAAAAGAGGCAGCGAGCACAATATTTGTTCCTGCTTCAGAGTGCAATTTATCTTGGATGAAAATAGCATCTCTGGGAAGATTCAACAGTAATAGACCCGCTCCAGCACCACTGCCATCAAATATTTTACACCGAGGTCTGGTTTCTCTCTGCCTTTCCTATAGCACATGTTTTCTGCACCATTTCACAGGATAATAGGGCTGTGGGCTATAATAGCCTGAACCAAATGACCATATCTGATCTGGTCTTTGACAGTCTGTCTGAATTTCTCAATATTAAGATTGCAAATTGGCCATATCATATTGATAAGGATTGGTGCTTGTTAACAACATGCTGAAAATGTATTATGCGTTTTATGCTCGGGCAGCGCTGTTAAAGGAAAATAAAACTGAAATAATAAATGGGCATTTAAATGTTTCAACGTTGACTTTAAATGAAATGCAAAACAAAAAGGGATTTAATACCCCCACCTCCAGCTAGTTGTGATATATGGGAACTGCAAGCAGGCCCAAAGAGCATAGACCGATCATTTTCATATCATAGATGAGTTTAATGACTTCTAGAATCTAGTATCTGTGAAAATGGCTACAAGAGATTTATGCACTGTAGCCTAATGTTCTATGTAAAAATAACACACACACACACACACACACACACACACACACACACACATATATATACATATATATATATAATAATAATAATTATTATTTTTTATTATATATATATATTTCTCCTTGAAAGGTTTGCATCCAAGGAGGTCTTTAGGACTGTTGTTGATGTTTTCCTACAGTATATTGATGGTAAAGATGTGTCTCTTACAGTAACATTATAGGACACTGTCACATTTGAGTTGATGGGGCCCCTGTCACAGCCCCCCAGACCTGCAGCTGCCAATCAAGCTCCATATTGACTGCATGTAATCAGCTATCACAAACTATTATGCTAAGAGAGAGAGAGAGAGAGAGAGAGAGAGAGAGAGACAGAGAGAGACAGAGAGAGACATTTGATATCTTTATAATCGTGGAAATCCAAACAAACTGCTGCATCTCAGGAGCATCATGGGCTGAGGCCCCGTGAGCATTTTGTGATGTGAGTAGCAGAAAGCCCCTGGCTACGGCACAAGGCTACTAATCAGATGCTGTGGTGAATCCCTTGGCTGTGGAGCTTTTCACCGGGCTGTGTGGACCACACCGCTAGGTCCTCAGGAGATGGATGTGTGAGGCAAATCTGGGCAGTTCGCTGAACCTCGAAATGAGCCAAACGGAGAGGAAATGGTCGAGGTTTTCTTTTTTCTTTTTTTGTCAAAAGCTCATAAAGCTGCACTTTAATGCTGCGCAGAGGGACGGGTCAACTTAATGAGGTGATGTGAAGCCTGGAAATGAATGGTGTTGTGATATCCTCAAGCACAGCAAATAGAGGCGCTGGGAGCCATGAGCCCTGGAGCCTGAGGCGGATCACTACAGACCTAAACAGTCAGGGGCTCTAGTCTCTGATGCAGAGTAGATACCAGATCACTTCTAGTCCATCTGTGCAATTTTACTTTTACTGCACCTAAAACAATAGAATAACTTAACAACTATAATATTATTAGCCATATATAAATTTATATTCAGCATATGATGTGACCTTATATCGGAATTTAACAGTAAATATATTTAATCATAAACAAGAATTGGAAGTTACAGGTAAGAAATTGTTCATTTACAATACGGCAAATCCAATAGGCGTCTAAAATGAGCTCCCCCCTCCACATCACTATTATCTGTCCCCGTGTTGTACATTTCTCCAGAGCAGCCCCTGGGGTCATGGAGGAACAGTGCATGATTTGTACATCCCCTCCTCCCTCCCACCCTATAAGCCCTCCACTCCGGTGGCTGGCTGCAGATTTAATGGGCTTAGCAGCTGTTGAGGAAAAGCAGCGAGGGTCTGTGGCATATGCTCCAGTTAGAACAAAGAGCAGCGAGCATACCACACAGGCTACCGTAGCACTGCCTCAGCTGAAAGCAAATGGTGCTACTGGGGCTGCAGTCAACTAATAAAGCATTTAATAGCCAATATTTTCATTCAGAGTTTATTTTCATTGACTTTTACTCGTGTGGTGTTTTTGAGATTTCATGTAGAACTGTGTTTTTCATAATCTGGCTCCACTTTACAGAATATTTACAAAAATCCTTTCAGTTATGCGGTTACACTGCACATGCAGTTTCTGCCTGTATAGTGTCAGTTTCTTAGGTGTAGGTTATTGATTCATGAAGTGAAAGCAAAGGTCTGTGTATTTCAAAGGTTTCCAGAGTCACTTGACTTGGCGCCCTCTTCAGGGAGAGTTGTCTCCTCTCCAACACATCTGTTTTCAGTCTTCAGGACACAGTGAGCACAGACACACTGGTATAGAGAGCCCTCTAGTGGATACTGTGGAGATAGACAGAAAATAACCAACTATGGACTTTAAATAGGTTATTTTCTATTATGCCCAGTCAGCAAACCTATCCTAATTGATAAATGTGTAATAATATAAACTTTCATGAGTTCTATCAAAAGGAAAGTCCGAAGGGAATTCGTTTCTGAACTGGCTGTACGATGATCGTTGGATGCTGGATGTCTAGCTTTAATATGCCTGTACCATCTTTTTTTTTTTTTTTATTGCATTCAGCCTACTGAGCTATGCCTGTAGATATGGACACATGATTAATTTTTCATATTGTCCTGTTTAACACAATCAACCAAAATATAGTGAATATATAATCCTCAGATGTGTTTGGTTTAGCAGAGTGAGTAGGTTTGGCCAGCCCCTAATATGAGTCTGCTTAATGGTATCCTGCTCATATAGGATGGCAGATTAGAGCAAAAATGTAGGCCAACAGATTGCAGCAATAGCTTTTCCACATATCCTGTACGAATCCATGCAATGTGATTACTCATGTAATTAGCAACCGTTATGGACACACAGCCCAGTGGCAGTTTTATTGCATAGTTTGCACAATTGCTCTTAGCTTAAATGAGGTTCAACTGGTAGTGTGTGTAAACAATGATAAGGTTGTGTGTGTGTGCGTGTGCGTGTGCGCGCGTGTGTGTGTGTTTTGGTTGGTTCCCTAACTGTTAGCAAACAGACTGTGTGTGCACAGTGTGGTGCCATGTTCTCCCACTCTATACACAGACAGAAACAACTCTGTGACTGTCTGTAAGGGAGGGCAGTGTGGGAAGTTCACCGTTTCACACTATTTCTGACAATATGTGCTCTCTAAATAAAGAAGCCGCTTGTGTGTGTGCGTGTGTGTGCACGAGCATGTGTGTGTGAATTTTAAAATAGGTTCCTTCCTCTGCCTGCTTCCCTTTGTTGTGATAAAGAAGTCATCAGCCTTGGCTGTGTTGAAAGCAAAGAGATGTTGCTTCACTAAACTAAATGACTTGCATTAGGACAAGAAGGAAAGGCAGCCACTTAAGACTTGGAAAATAAACACATTAAAGAAGCAGACTGGTAAAGAGGAAGAGAATCCAATGAGAGAAGGAATAAAGAGAGGAAACAAAATAACACTAAGAATCTCATTCCATCTATTCTCCACGAGTGTTGCTAACCAGCCTCATGCCTGGACTAGACTCTAGCCTTACTGTAAGCTTGGCCCACTGTCCCAGCCTCATGCCTGGACTAGACTCTAGCCTTACTGTAAGCTTGACCCACTGTCCCAGCCTCATGCCTGGACTAGACTCTATCCTTGCTGTAAGCTTGTCCCACTGTCCCAGCCTCATGCCTGGACTAGACTCTATCCTTGCTGTAAGCTTGTCCCACTGTCCCAGCCTCATGCCTGGACTAGACTCTAGCCTTACTGTAAGCTTGGCCCACTGTCCCAGCCTCATGCCTGGGCTAGACTCTATCCTTACTGTAAGCTTGACCCACTGTCCCAGCCTCATGCCTGGACTAGACTCTAGCCTTGCTGTAAGCTTGACCCACTGTCCCAGCCTCATGCCTGGACTAGACTCTAGCCTTGCTGTAAACTTGACCCACTGTCCCAGCTTGGCTGAGCAGACCTTTCATGCTGTTTACCACTGGCCCTCTGCCTCACACCACCACAGAACCAAACACCACCGCCTCTGTGTTTGGCCGGGAGCACACACAGTCCTGAGGTTAATCTTCCGAGGGCCTCGAGTTGCTGAGATCCCAGCCTGAACAGAGCAAAACACATTCATGTTTTTGTTGGCCTCGCAGGGTCAGCCTTCACCAGGTTAGGTGTCTGACTGACTGAGATAGCTATACAAGGGAACCCTGGCCTTTGTTCCATTCCAAAGGTGTCATCCCTAAACCCTACTCCCTGCTCAGGTATCTGTTCAGGTAACTGATGCCAAGGGCACTCGGTGGTGCACTGAGAGTCCGTTTTTCCACACTTTGGATTCATGCACTTTTTCTCCTCTACAATTTCTGGAAAAACCTTTTTGTATCCAGAAATTGCAAGGTTCAGATAAATGTGGAGTAAAAAGCAGGCTATTTCCTTCTAAATGCAGGGGAGGTAAAAGTAGGACATTTCCTTCTAAATGCAGGGAGTATGAGTGCAAAAGTTAACCTAAAATGAAAATATACAAGTAGCCTACAACTACCTCAAAATTTTACACAAGTACAGTACTCATAGTCATTAACAGCAGCTGTCACCTAAACTTGCTGCACTTTTGGCAAAGAGGAAAATGAGGGTTTTAGCCTTCATTAGCTTCCATATGTCTCAGGTACAAAGAAAAATCATTGGCATCACTTCCCGTGAAGTTACCATGCCATGTATAGTACACTGCGGGAACGCCCAGTTTGCAGGTACCTTTGAAGTAATCAAAGTCCCCTACATCCTCAAAGGGAGAACTTGATTATCCCTAGGCAATCCATAAATAAAACCCTGTTGACTCAGTATTAAATTCACCAGCAGGTTCCCAAGCAATATTACATCCGGATAGGGGTTCGCCAAGCATGCAGAGTTGAACTCTTGACGAGGAGTGAGACGAGAGGACTGGTCCATCATCCTTTGTATTAAGGGGCTGCATGTGGTCAGGATTATGTGGAGACTCCTGCTATAAGAGTCATCTAGTTGAAGGTGAGGTCTGTGCTGAAGGTCTAGGGTTTGGATCTATACATCATCCATGCAGGCCTAGTACTCCAGTAGTTATTATCAATACACTGAACACACAGCATGAATATTCAAACATTTATTATCAATACACTATGAACACACAGCAGGCATATTAAAACATTTAATAATTTATTTTTAATATACATATATATATACAATAAAACATTTTTTTTTTAAATATATATAGGGTAGGTTTAACATGGCAGTGAGTTGCATATTTGTTAGTTGTCATCCATGGAGCAGGAATCCTTTTCTCTCATCTGACACTTGTCCTTGTGTTCAAACATCTCTGACATGAAGGAATAATTTGCTTCTGACAGGGAACAAATTACTTGATAATTTGACAACATTTATTCTAAAATCTCTGTTGCAAAGGAAAACAACAGATTTAGGGGAATCTATCATCCAAATTCAGAACATGCTCGGGGGACCTTAAGCCAGTCATTTGAGCGAGTTAGATAGGGTCCAAAGTTCCAATCCATCATCACTGTGATGTAAGGTGGTAGCTTTATTATGCCTCTCTGCCAGAGAAGACCAACCAACCTTATCATACAGGATACAATGGTGAGTACCATAGCTATCACCATAATAAATCTGAGGAAGGAATGATAAACAGAGTCTAGAGGTTTAAAGGAACACTCCAACATTTTGGGAAATACACTTATTTGCCTAACCTGACCCAGCAGATGGTCTGTTACACAGAACCATCTGGGAAGTCATCCATTGAAACTGTTTGGAATAAGGCAAGCACTATAAATAAATACATGGCAGAGTATCTTTGCCCATAGATGCCAGTAGTTCCTCAAAGGAGTGATTAGTCCGAACCATTGTGGTTCAGGCACAAACGCATAACTTGAAGCCTGACAAGATGGATTCTTGTGTGATCTCATGATCTTGTGAAGCCAGCTGCCATGCAAGGTTATAATTTGCCATCTTCCCCAGACAAGAAAATTGATATCTGTTTCATCTCTGTGTGTCCAGTAGCCCCAAAGAGAGGTCCAGGTTCATGCTAGCCTAGCTTAGCACAAGGACTGAAAGCAATAGGGAGCAGCTAGCCTAGCTCCGTCAAAAATTAAGAAATACAACGTCCAACAACTCTAAAACTGACACACAGAGATTACATTTATATCAATCTTCTCATCTGACTCTGGGGAATATGGCAGATAAGTGTATTTCCCAAAATGTTGGAGTGTTCCTTTATGAGTAGAAGCAGCAGCATGTCTATAAATTACATCCCCATAATCCAAAACTGCACTGAAAACTGACATACAGTGAATGATGTGTTAGCCCCGGCTAGCACTGTTTGGCCTGGGAATGGATACTAGACTAGTGTGTTGATGAGGAAACCTACTTGTGCCACCAAATCTCATCATTGGTTTCACCGAATGGCTTATCTGGAAGAAAAGAACAATGTTTTATTCATAAAGATCATATAAGACCATTGCCTTTTGATGTATCTTATCAAGTGCTCAGCAGAATTTATATACCTTTATGACAAGCTGATATGCAATATTCTCATTTACAAAAATCTCAGTGATTGTCCCTCCTACGTCTACTGTAACTAGCACCTTAGAAGAAGAAAACTTGTGGACCTTGGCCTGGGATCTCTTCATTCTCTTCTGGAGTTGGTAGATATACTTGTCACTGTCGTTGCTTCAGACGGTTTCAGTTCACACAGTATAACAGGTGTATTATTTAGCCTTATAATGGTGTATCACTTATGATACAAGGTGTTTAGTCTTGAAGATGTACAAAGAGAATACTGCTGTAAAATGTAATACTGTTCATAGAGGCCTTGTATGGAATGTTTGTGTGGTTCTCCTTCTTCCAACATGGCTGCCTGCAACCATTGGTAACCACTTTCTTGAAGAAAATTCCTAATTTCTGTGCAGTAAGCATGAAGAAAGCATGATATCACTGTTCCACTGTGATTTGTTTACAAGATCCAGCAATAGGACACCAATTTCTTACCTTTTAAATTGATATATTTCTCATATATCAACACATAGCAACCATTGTTTCTTCCAATATGAAGGACCAATGGCCATTCTAAACATTCCATGAAAGGCCTCTATAAGTATGAGCAACATGTAGATAGGTTCCCTTTTACTGAAAGCAAACCAGGTTCAGTTATGCAGTGTAGTGTTGGTGGTTCTTAAAGTGCAGGGAATCCCCAGGGGTCCTTGAGGTGCAGTGGGTCTCCAGCAAAATGATGAGTATATTCCATTTAATTCCATTCACAGGATCAAAATAAGAATGTCTAAGGATGATGATGATGTTGTTGTTGTTATTATATCATCATATCTAACAACAAAAACAAGAGCCTCCCACAAAATCAAAACAAAATGTTACCAACTAGGGGTCCAATGTCTGATGTGCATCTATCTGGGGGTCCTCAAAAGGACCCATGGTCTAGGCGGGGTACAGGTCAGTACACAGTGGATACCACCTAATTCCCCGGCCATTTAGAGTGTACGGTGGGTATCAGCCTATTTAGAATTATAGAGGGTGGGGTCATGGTATATCCACTTCTCTCCCTGTCTAGAGTATACCCACCTATTAGCCTAATTACTTATTATAGAATGGTGGGGTAACAGTATACCTATCTCCCCTCTGCAGTAAGCTACACTATACCCTCCTTAGCTACAAGTACAGTGGTTCTCAACCTGGGGGCTGGGACACCCAGAGGGCCGTGAGATCATTTTGGAGTTGGGAGAAAAAGATATAGGCCTACAATACATTATCGTATTTATAACCTTTGATATAGATGGTTTTTTTTCATTGTGAAATAATGAATATTTTAAGTCTAAAGCCCTCCTCCAATTATTAATCAAATCAAATAGCCTGAAAAGCTCAATTTAAATTATTCTTTGGTGTCAAAGTTCACCATGTTTGATGATGTTAGGAGTTGCAAATAGGTGTCCCTCTGTTATTAAGGGTCCTAAGCTAAAAAGTTTGAAAACCACACTACTAGCACACACCACTGTAATATTGACTGCAACTGACATTTAGGACCCCCCACTGTAGCTAAATATAAGAGCTGACCTGTTGACAGTGTCCATCATGTCTGGTGTGATGTGGAGACACTGGGAGGATTTCATAACAGGGAAGCACACACACCCAGGGAACCAGGGGTCCTGCTTCAAACCCTTAAAGTCACACTGCTCGGACCCAGAGCTGGGAGGTGTTAGGGGGACCTATGAAGCAAGAGGTTAGAGGTGTAGGAATAGATGTTCCTGTTGTATTCTAACCACTAGGGGGATCCACTTGATTAAATATACTCCGTTGGGCTCTGAGGTGTTAGCCTGAGACATGAAAGAGAGGACTGCAAATGAACCATGTAAAAAGAAAACAATCCAACCATGTCATCAATCACCTCAGCATACCAAAACCTCTGTATGCACAGCACACTATGTCCAAGTGTCAACACAAGCAATTATACAACATGGGACATTTTACACATTTCACACTCTTAAGCCAATTCACCATTTGGAGCATAAATTGTACTAATTGTCTATATAGGGAAGGAGGGACAGAGACACAAAGACAGATGGAGACAAGAGGCCGAGTGCAGGTAGACGTTGAGCTGTTTGTTCCTCATAGGCCTGCTGTTCAGACAGTCATCATAGCTGTCTTGAGGGATAGCATCCAGGAGCAGACGGACCTGTCCCTTCCTCCTCAGGGTTTCTACCTGTCCCTTCCTCCTCAGGGTTTCTACCTGTCCCTTCCTCCTCAGGGTTTCTACCTGTCTCTTCCTCCTCAGGGTTTCTACCTGTCTCTTCCTCCTCAGGGTTTCTACCTGTCCCTTCCTCCTCAGGGTTTCTACCTGTCCCTTCCTCCTCAGGGTTTCTACCTGTCCCTTCCTCCTCAGGGTTTCTACCTGTCTCTTCCTCCTCAGGGTTTCTACCTGTCTCTTCCTCCTCAGGGTTCCTGCAGTGTGTCAGACGGTGTAAGATCTGATAACAATGGACTCGTTTACGATCCTTTCACTTGAATGCAAAAAGGGAGACAGCTACACACCATCTGGGAAGAGGCTTTGTCCTTTGGCCATTTCTTGACAAGAGCTGTTGCTCTACATTTATGCTTGCTTTATCTGAAGTCATTGGTGGTTGGTTTCTTTTAAAATATTTAAACATTTAATCATAGGCTATATTCTCTTGCTACAGTATGAGGTGCTGATAAATATGTGAATATGGTTTTGCTAGTTTGCCTGACTCTAGAGCCTTCCCGGTTAGCTGCTGATGGAGAGGTTTGTGTCCTTGCTCTGTTCCCAGCCCTTTCTGGTGAAATGGCAGTGGTTAGATAGCACTGTTACTAACACAAGCTAGCATATAAACTCATGCAGGGCTCTAAACGAACTTTTCTCACCATCGTCCTGAAATACAAGTTAAGCCGTCCCGAAATGAATGTGGACCGTCTTGAATTTAAAGTCTTTATTTTTCTACATTATCATGAGTTAAAATCATTCAAAGTGACCGTTAACATAAATAAAACATCATAGGCCTGCAAATGATTAGATGATCAATCATCAATCTTTTCATTTAAATTCATCTGAAAAGATTAAAGACTAGAGGTAAAATCAGTCACACCACAAAGGACTCTTGCAAAGTGAGGAAAATGGATGAATCACTAGGGCTGTCACTTTTTCCCAAAATCAAGTTCAAATGAATCCAAAGTAAATGAGAATTCAAACTTTTATGTAATCAGAATCTTCTATTATACTTATATATATTCATTTTTTTTCCTAATCGTAAGCAATCCCAAAGCAATTATTGTCATCAGTTTGGAGAGTTGTTATTGCATATTGCCTCTGGACAGCACAGAGAGAGGGAGAGAGGGAGTGAGTGTGTGTGTGTGTGTGTGTGTGTGTGTGTGTGTGTGTGTGAGAGAGAGAGAGAGAGAGAGAGAGAGAGAGAGAGAAAATGAACGAGAGAGAGAATGAGAGTGAGCAATTATGAACACACTTATTTTTTACAGTCTATGGAATGCACTCATTTCCGGCAAAAGCACGTCATGATTGATAAGATGACAGACATCCTTTTACTCATAATGGTGGAGATAGCTCCTGTAGCAAGTTTTGTGCCCATATGCTTTGATCAGTTTGGATGAACTTGCAAGGCAAGGCTGAGAGAAGAGACAGAGGCCACAGAGGATTTTGAAAACAAAAACAAAAACGATCTCCATCCATGTGAGGATTTTAACAGAGTTTCAGAGAAGATCTCCATCCATACTAGCTGGCTTGAAAACGCATATCACATGACCATTCATGTACACTGGGCACGCGTGTGCTGATGTAAACAGGAAGCAGACTCTGCGGTTCTTAAGAAACACCAATCAGGTCATGCAATGAAGCCTGTCCACTGTGTTTCAGTTTAGTGCACATGAACTAGCCTACTGCAAACTGCTGAAGTAGGCAACACGGTGGAAAACTGGTAAAATGTCAAAAAGACAGTTGTATTTGTTGAGCTCTTCAAACCAGTCCAAAGTGGTTTAGAATAATCAACAGGCTGGCGATAGGTCATGGACTATCAAGAGACCCTGGGAATAATGTTATGAAGCAGAAAGAGGCAGATGGCTCCATGGCTGTTTTGTGGGTGGTTTCGGACAAATGAACAGAAAGGTACAGTATGCACGCTATTTATTGTCATTCTCTGAGTAGTGTTGATGATCGATAAGAAGGATGATTGATGACAAGCATATTACTGTTAGGTCCCACAGCTAGTGGGCGTTTGTGCTGTGTGGTGAAATTAATATGGTCAATTCTAAGTCCCATCATTGTGGGCATATAGTGTTTACTAGGCTCCACTGTCATGTCAGAAGATGCAACAATATTTTCTATCGGTGTGCTGCACATGGTGTTGTTTACTTCTTGTTTACTTTCAGTACAGCAGCATCTAGGTGTTGTCTGTGTGCGATGCACTGTGGTTTTGTGACTTTTCTTTCTGCCCCACACCAGCACCTCCTGAATTACAAATTATGCACTGGAAATAATGTTTTGGCCTAGCTATAATGTTTTGGAAGTGAATGTGGGCAAAAGTCTCTGTTTGTGCCCGTCCACACTAATATGCAACCCCAGATTTTGCAAATGAAAAGTCTCTGGTTTAAGGAATTGAAAACGCCGGAGTAGTGTGGCTGAAGTAAACGGCAAGAAATATGCAAATTAGAAGAAAAACTTATTAGTATGGATGTAGCCAGAGATATAGACGTGCAACGAGATTGCACAGGGAGCAGCCCTGAATATGAATGAATTAATGTCAATTTTGAAGACTCTCGTCCCAAATTCGTCCCAAAATTAATTTGATCCAATTTTTATCGGCCCTGGGACAATGGGAGGTACTCCTCAAGCCCTGCAATGGCTTACAATTTTACCTCAATCTATGCTTTAAATCTTTTACTGATTTAAACAAGACTATGCTTGCATAGTACAGCTGGAACCAGAATAAAATCTTGTTTCCAAAAAAAAAGAGCCATAAACCAAAAAAGTAATTCAACCTGTGATGCTTACCTGATATAAGTGGAGCTGCTACACTGACAGTAAATGAGAGACTGATTTTGCAGACCAGCAGAATGTTTGAGTTTTTATATCCAAATTAGCTTTATTCTACAGTGTTCTCGTTTCAGAAACAGAAAATGTACCCATATACTCACAATTTTCCTTTGGGTGCTCTCTGTGTCATCCCAACCCCTTTCCAATTCACTCTCTATGGAGCAGCTTCAGACTTTATACCTACCTGATCACAAGTTTGAGTTTTTGCAGTCTAGTGTTTTGATTTTGAAGGGTTTTTCATGTTCACTAATGTTTTTGGACTGTCTTAGACCATAGAAATAACATTTATTATACCATTATGGCCTGAATGAATAGCCTATTCTGATTGACTGAAGGGGTGTTGATTAATTTCACATACTGTACTGCATGGTTCTGACATAGTAAATTAATGATCTATCAATAATTGTGTCCCACAGTAAACTTGGCCTACTGGAAAAGTAATAAAAGATTACTGAAATCATTCCTCCTTGACAGTAATCATGCACTGACATAACGTTACAATGTATCCACCTAACTATTGAAGGAAATGCACATTGATCGGCGCAATCACGACACATCCGCTTGCATCAGCGGATCTAGCTAGCTAACATTAGCAGACAGCTGATGTGATGCGCTCAGTAGCAAGTGTTGTGAACTTTCACTGCTGTGATCCTACTACCAATGATCTTTTCCTGAAAGATCTTCAACTCCTTATTCCCTTAATGGAACACTCACATTATTAATGCCCTCTAGCAAGTGGAATAGTGTAAAGAAATTAATAGGAGTGAATGAGGCTATGTGGCTAAAGTGGCAATTCATGTGACAATGAGGATTTCTCACCTAGATGTTTTCATGGTTTTGGAATATGCTCAGTGCATGTTTCTCAAAATACTATGGCTTGCATGCCCCTTAGTTGTCATGATTTAATAAAAATATTTATTCCCGGCACATCCCTGCTAGCACAGTAGCTATTGGCCAAGCGGTCTCACGTGATCAGGTCTGCGTTTACGACACTGCTTGTGCTGGTGATCAGCTGATTTCCTCCTGCCCCAGTGCAAGTTATACAGAATTATGACCCGATTGTATGATTGTTGCTCATATACATGCACACATATGTCACAAGTCGTTATTTTATGGAAAGCCATGGGGCTCAAAAAAGTCTGGTTACTGTCATGTTTTCACCTGTGCTAGCACAATGCACTGTTGAGATAGGTGTGACAAGCCAAAACTGCATTACTGTCATCCCAACTCTGGTGAGTTTAGTGAGACAGGTGTAGAGATGAGCACTGGGGAACGACTCCACAGGATCAGCAGCGGCAATGCAGAAGATGCTTTAACATTACAGAAGCTAGCAGAGAGGAATAGCCCTATGGATGAATATCATCTATTTTTATTATGGATCAATGGGACAAAACTGGACAAAACTGGTTATTGTAGCTGCTGTCAAAGGAGAGAGGCTGCATTGAAGACAGCACATAACGTAACAGGCTATTTTGATTGCTGCTCACATTGGTGTAGGACTTGGAACTAACATAGTTGTAGTGCTGATAATGTATTCAATTGCTAGCTAGCTAGCGCTAGCTTTATCAAGCTGACAAAGCTATACATAATTGACATAATTTTAAAACTCAGAAATAACTGTTGATCTCTCCCATTGGAGGAAATTTGTCCACCCGCTTTAGTATGCATGTCTTAAAAGCATGTCCTCAATCAGTTTAACAGAGCACACCTCATTGTCTCATCATGTGATTGTGAATAAAAAATGCTATTTCTCAAGAGAATATGCTATATCTAAAAGGAATTTGATGAGCCTTTGCTATCTATATAAATAACCTTTTGAGAAATGAAAGAATACTCCCGAAAAATGTCTTGTTAGTCATAAATTCTCTAAATTCTCCCATTGACTGCAATTCATTCTGCACTTATTGTGCTTTGAGCGCCTTCTGCTGGCAAAAGTAGAATTGATCCTCTTCTTCCTATACCCTCTTTGCTACTACTATAATTGGAGAGCGGTTTGGAACTACTGTCACTCGCAACTACTTTGCAATGTACCAACGGTACACTGAAAAAGCTGGAGTTCTCGCATTCACCAACTCTTTTCCATGACAAATTTAAGTCAAGCACTCACTTTGGTTCCTGCCACCAACTTCAAAGCAGTTCCCTCCTCACGGTGATTTATCCTGCTGTAGCATAGTTTAGTCATTTCAGTCCTCCTCGCGACGTGTCTCCATGTTTACAGTCTTCCCAAAGTCCATAGGCATCCAACGGAACCTCCTCTCAGACCAATGGTCACAGGAATTGGGTCTATAACTGAACCACTATTAAAATATGTAGATGACTTTGTGAAGACTCTACCCTCCTACCTTGGGGACACAAAGGATGTGTTTAATTGTCTGCACCTTGAATGAGAACACAATACTGGTTCCCCTTGATGTTGAGAATCTACATGGTTGCATTCCCCACAGAGACGCTCTGAATTCTGTGTAACACAGACCCCCCCCCCCCC
>OMKL01033047.1:0-12063 GCA_900302295.1 Parasudis fraserbrunneri
CATGCAGAATGAGAGAAGGAATAATGGACAAGCTGGCAACTCAAGGTGTGAATTACCAGTACCCATTAGTTTCAGTGAGCAATGATCTGACTTTTTTAGGATAGCTGAAGGAAAAGATCGCATTTAGAACTTTTTTGGATTCTTAAGTTTCATTGTCCCTTCACTCCTGATTTACATTTCTTAATTTTCCTTCTAGTAATGGGAGGTGACCAGTCTTTTGATGAGGATGATGATGAGGAAGAGGGGGAGGAATCGTTCCAAGCATCTAAAAAAAGACCTGCATCTACACCTGCCGGCAAGTCCCAGGTTTGTACAAATACACTGGAGCCAAGTTAACAAGTCACAAATTCATACATGTCTGGATGATGATGAGCCCCACTTGTTCTCCCTTACAGAAAAAAATTAAATTGGAATCAGAGGACACCGATGAAGATGACGAGTGAGTTATGTCAACAATCTGTTCACATTTTATAATCACTGTGCTGTAATAATATTAATGAAATATTTTTCAACCTGGATATTCCTTAGAGATGATGAGGAAGATGAGGATGATGAGGAGGAAGAGGAGAGCGAGGAGGATGAATCCCCAGTCAAGGCAAGTCTTTACAATATGCTTCATGGGCATTTTCAGCAGAATAAATTAATAAAATGTTGGTAAACATTTTAGAATTTGTTGACCACTACCAATATCTACTGCTACCAAACCTGGGTCAAGTAGTATTCGCAAAAAAATGTTTACACCCGGATGCAAAACATGTGGGGGTATCGTCATCATTTGGGTGTCTGGGGCAGGTCACCCAAAATTCAAATAAACATATTTCTCCCCTTACCTGGAGTATATATACCCATCCAGATAGTTTCTGTGTTATTTGCCAAGTTTTGGAGATGCCTGCCGTAGAGATCTGCTGTCACTCAATTCAATGGAGCTGAATGGCACTCGGTTTGTGGCGCTCAAAGCACCAAATAAATTCCTTTGCAGGGTGGCTGCGGGTCCTTAAAGTCTTAAAATGTCTTAAATTCACTTTGACTAATTAAACGCCTTTGAGGTCTTTAGCGAAATCAACAAGAGTTAAATTTGAATACCTTGTTAACACGTTAGTCTTTGGTTTTTGCTAGTCGTGTTCTCAAACTTTGTCTTTCATGACCACCATCCACTCTCATGTGATTGGCTGTTGCGTCTGCATCTGTATGGATGGTGTGGAGCTAGCTAGTTAGCTAACCTGCAAACACCCCGCCGGTAGGAAATGGTCTGACTCAACCAATATTTGGGCAAAAGACGAGCTGTAAAAAGTAGGGCAATCATCAACAAGAGGAAGTTGACTAGATTCATTATGACATCAGTCTTTAGGCTAAATGTGACCGTTCTTATTTTGCATCTAGGGTGGGGATTTACCTGTTTATGTAAAAGCCATGTATAAACTATGAATCAGAACCACCATAATAATACATAATAATTACATTTATCATAGAAATTGGCATTCTACCTTGATATAGTCTCAACATGGCAAGCCCAACCACAGAAACCACTCCGGTTCAGACTACTGTAGTGATTCATATAATTGAGAACAAATATATTTGTTCACATTAATAAACATATTTGGGCAAATGTTCTTTAAATCAACCAGTTATTCTCATTTTGCCTTACTGATAATTTTGAACTGACAATATGTGTATTTACTCATTATAAATACCTATGCCTATAGGTTGTTTCACTGGAAGTGTGTTGCTAGGTAACAGCTTGGGCCCAAGTTTATTTCCTGTCAGCTATTGATATTAGCAAACTGTGGTATTAAAAGGTCTTAAAAAGTATAAGATTTAACTTGCTGATACCTGTAGAACCCTGCTTTGAAAAAGAAAAAAAAAGACTCAGTAATGTGTCTTTCTGGAAATCATGACCCGGTTACTCAAGATAATGCACAGACCTGGTTGTGAACCGTTTCATTTAGGAACTATTTTCTACCGATGTACACCCCCCATATATTAATGCAGCTTACCTGGAAAGGGGATAGATGGGGATCCAAAGTTAATACATACTTTGTAGGGAAAAATACTGCAATATTTTATATCCAATTCCTAGTACAATTGTACGAAGCCCCCCTGGGCCCATTTGGTGGGGGAAAAATGTATGTGTAAATTTGCACAAATTATTAAACTGTGCCCTCAGATTCATAATCTGTACCCTCGAATTACAAATCCATGCCCTCAGATTTGTAAACCGGGCCCTCAAATTACAAATTTGTGCCCCCTGATTTGTAAACTGCACTCGAATTCAGGGTCCAAAATTAAACTTTTTGGCTTACCTGCCAAGGTGGTTGGTAGATGAAAAAATTTACCGGCCAAACAGTTTTTTTTACCAGTCAAAATACTAAATTGCTTTTGCTATTGCATTTTGCTATTATTACTATCTAGCATGTCATCTTGGTCTTATATGCAATTCTCAATCAATGTTATAGTAGTGTGCAGTAGTGACACTAACTGTATGCAGAGATATTCATTCAACTGTTTCAACACTAAAGTGTAACACATTTGAATTGATAAATTCAGTGGTATTTGCCTTTATTAAGGGGTTTGAGAAGCTACAATCTAGTCTAGAGCCAGGGATCCTATTCTAAACATTCATGACTGGAGGGCAGGTTTACAGGTGGACGTGTTCTGTAGTGCAGTTGTTGTATATTTCTGAGTACCATTATAGTTGGCATTTGATTTCTAGGTGTCCTTTTCACTAACCGTTATCTTCCTCTTTGTTACAGGCCAAGGCAACTCCATCCAAAGCCCCTGCTCAAAATGGAAAGAGTTCAAAACCCAATACACCAGCCCCAAAACAGGTTAAACAGGTTCGACTTTTTATAGTTTATCACTCACACTTATGTAAAAAGTATTGGCAGCTGACAGAGCCACCATATATTTTCCTTTCCTTTTCCTTCCTCCACTGACTTCATTTGAAGTGTAAAATATCCGTAGTAATACAGATGAGATGTGTGCATGCATTTTCAGAGTCCCACAAAAGTTGCTAGATTTGTTTCTAGTCTTTTGTTTTTATAAATTAACTAGACTGACATATGTTGGATTACATAGTTGCAGAGCCATGGGATTTCTCCCCCACTCACACTCGTGCCATCAAGTCAAATATGAACACGGCAATTCCCAACAAATCTAGCCAATACAATGCCAGATCAATGTGTTATAGCTGACAACAGCACAGGTAAATGTCCTCTAAACAAGACCAAAAGACGAGCATGCTAGGCAGGGACTACGGATGAAAATTAGCTCATTAGCTAACTCCGGCACATTTACATTGATGTGGAAACTGAAAATGTTGATTAATGTGCAAAAAAAAAACATGAGCCACAGTTAACGTTGGCTAACAAGAATACACTTAAAACAATTAACCTAACGTTACCCTTACGACGCAGCGATGTCTCCCTCAGCTAACATTAACGTGACTAAATGTTAGGTCAGACGGGCTCATTGCGAAATTCTGTCCAAGGCATTTCATAAAAGTCATTAATATGGCTACATAAATACTAGCTACTACTTAGCCTGGATGGCCCATGTCTCATAGCTGCTTGTCGTTAAAGACTTGACTATGGCATAACACTTGAGCCGGCCAAAGAGGGCACGTCGAGTGTCCCATGTCTCCTAGCCTAGCCGCTTGCTGTGAAGGCCTTTCTTAGATGTCACGGTGGATTTTTAGAGTTGCAAGCTCTACTCTGCAAAAAAAATAAAAATAGGATCTTAAAAGCAGCAACTAAGTTGGCAGCACCCATTCACACTGGTTGATGTCTTGTTGATGCTCTGCAGGTAGTTTCTGGTTTCCATATTTGCAAAAGATCTTGTCCTTTTTAACAATGTCCCTATCAATGCTGCAAGTCTGCAAACTTGACGAGGTGTCTTGTAGGCCAAGTGGGTAAATTGGGAGGAAGCACTTCATCCTGACAAAGTCGTGTCTAAAAGACAGACATCCTTAACCGAATGGAAATGAAATGGCCGGAGATTTCAAACAGCTGTCTGGAAGGCCATCGCTGTCTCTGGCTCGCTAGCTAACAGATGTCTGGCTACTGTACTACTACTACAATGCCCCAACAATTCATAAACTGTGTTTCCAAGTGCTCACATATTGTCTTCCTTACAGGCAAAAACCCCTGACACCAAGGGTGACAAGACCCCTAAAGGCCAACAAACTCCCAAGAACCCCAAAGGCCAACAAACTCCCAAGACCCCCCTAACAATTCCTGAGATTAAAGTCAAGATGATGGATTCAGTAAAGAAGGTTGGTGAAGTCATCCCTTCATTTATTATGATTTAAGATTAATTGCACCATTTCATCAGCAAAAAATGTATTGGAAGAGCATGGTTTTTCCACACTTAATTTCTTTTTTTCTTTATTGTCACAGGGAGTAACACTGCCAAAAATCCAGGCCAAGTTTGAGAACTTTGTGAAGAATGGCTTTAGAGTCTCTGATCCCAAGGTACTGATCTATAGTTGGAGGATGAGGGACAATTGGCTGTCACAGCTTCTTCAATGCTGCTGCCGTCTTGGTCAAGTCTCTGTCAAAGGATAATAAACCGATGTTCTTTTTTCTATTTTTAGGTCGTTGCTGAACTGTGGAAATGGAGACAGGCGATGAAAGAAGCTAAATAACCCAGACACCATTTTTATTATTTTTTTTCTAAGTCCGTGTTCAGCCCCATCCCCAGTCGTACTCGTCTCCACCCTTCCTTAATCTCACTGGTGCCTCATATTTACCGTTCATTCATCTTAGACCAGTCCAACTCCCACTCCCACCACACCTGCAGAACCGAGAGACCACAAGAAGGAACTCCTGTCACTGTGTCAGTGATGTCATGGGGACAGAGTGGCCTTTGACCTTGTCCTGTCGTCGCCCTCTAATGGAGGATGCAGGGCAGGGCTACTATCCTAGCCTTGAGATGAACTTTGGAGCCTTGGGACTTTGCATTTTATAAATGTGTAAATAAAATCCCTGCTACTGAACAGTATGGTGCCGCACTAAATATGGGGGATGTATGTTCATGTTTGTTGTTTGGATGGGTTTACTAGGCCTCATGCAAGAACTACAGTATGTCCATCCACAGATGTTATCTCAAATGGAAACGGTTTCCTTAAAGGGGCAGTTCACCCAAAATTTGAAAGAAAAAAAATAATTCCCCCTTACCTGGAGTGCTATCTATCAAGATCATTTTGTTGCGATTCGCCTAGTTTTGGAGTTATCTGCCATCACTCCAATACAGTGGACCTGAATGGCGCTCAAAGCACCAAAGAAATGCATTTGAAAAACTCTGGTTATTCAAGATAATCCACAGACCTTGTTGTGAGCAGGTTCATGTAGGAACTATTTTCTACCGAACCACACCCTCATTCATTATTATGGACAGTGTAGTTCGGTAGAAAATAGTTCCTACATTAAACTGCTCAGTTTCTTAGTTATCTTGAGCAACGGGTCATGATTTCTGCAAAGAGACATTGCTTTTGAGTTTTTCAAATGTATTTCTTTAGTGCTTTGTGTGCCGCAAACCGAGTGCCATTCAGCTCCATTGTATTGAAGTGACGGAAAATATCTCCAAAGCTAGGCGCTTCACACCAAAATGATCTGGATGGATAGATGGCACGCCGGTTTTTTCTTTTGGGTGAACTGCCCCTTAAGATCTGCACAAAAGCTGTGGTTAAAATCACCATTTAAAACATGACATAATGCGGTTACTTTTCTGAAAGCACAACTTTTTTTTTTGTCTAGTCGTACTTTTATTGTCTAGCCATACATTACTCATTCACAGAAAGATACTGTTCAAAGAAAAACAGGTTTTTATATTATGACCATGGAGTTGAAGATTCCATTTGAAATTTTGGTCAAATGAATGCATACAATACAGCTCTGTAAATGGATCTTCACACATGGTGCAAGGATATATTTAAATAACCGGAAATGCAAATGTGGGTATTTGCTCGTGGATGAGAAAAGTATGCAACATTCAATATTTCAAAACTATAACTGAATGCAGATAGTGAAGGTTCTATCTTTCTAATGCACCAAACCGTCCATCTTTCCTCAGTGTATGAACTGCACCATCAGGTTTTATAATGATGCATTTTTAGTTTGGAGTTTAACCAGTACATTGATGTGTACACAATGACTTGTTCCCACTTTATTAGCAGTTGATATTTTGCCATCCAATGCAGTTGTTTTTGTCAGTGTAAAGGACTGACCCCACTCAACACATAGAAAATGTTCATGCATGAGGCCCATTGATGTTGAAGACCATTCCACGTTCTCAAGAAGTTGACAGTCCACAAGTATATGCAGCTCTGTGCTTAAATGTTTGACAATAAATGTTCCGGAAGTAATAAAGGTTCTCTCTGCATGTCGTGTTTGTTTTTGTTTTTTTGTAGGTTGTACTCTTATAAACTTTTGAGATGAGATATAAATGTAGGTCTCTGCTCGGGGCAAGGACACCTTAAAGCATCAGGACAGATTTATGAGTCTAAAATAAAATGCATGTAAGCTGCCGCTAGGGGCAGAGTGAAACAATGCACATTATCACATCCCAAAACTAAACTCGTGCACACATTAATTTAGTTTGACCGTTACTGAGAACTAATGAGTTTGAATATGTCCTCAAGTTATGCCATCAGAGGACACTGAATCCTTGTGTTAATTACAGCTCAATGAAATGTGCAAAAATCCCAATTGCAATTTTTTCATCTGCATCATTTAATTGAGCCATCTACATAATGTCATTAACACAAGGATAGATTTGCCCCATTTCAAGATGTCCTCCGTTGAAAGGTTTTTTCGCTTGTTTCAAGGAAAATAAATTTTTTTAATGTGCACTATGTAGTTTGGGGAGAGAATGCTATTGTGTATTTTCATATGTGAATAAACAAACTGAGGAAAATGGGTCCCTGGAAGACTGTTTAATGCTAGAAAGCTACCTGAAAAGTTACTGTTTATTGTTTACAACAACTGGGCCTGCACTTGAGTTTGAAAACATATTTACTATTCAAATAAGTACCTTCTAGGCTTAAATACATTTGGTTCACAGTGCCTCAAAATAATATTTTCATTTATGATGACATAAGATAAGAATTACATGTATATTAGTAATACAATATGTTTTGTAAACTAATTTCAACCAAAGTGCAGTAGGCTGTAAAAATTAAACTGCACCAATTGGGAAATTGATCATGCAGGACAAAACTAGAAGAATGCACTCAGTAGAGGTCAAACCTTCGGCTAGGCCTAAAAATCTCCCCACTTTGCCGTTACTTTCGTGCAACACTTGACCGAAATATGCCGATGTTGCCAGTCTCAACTGAGACTGAGAACGTTTCGAGATATCTTGTTCTCAGTTTGGCCTGATGGTGGTGCTAGAGGAAAGGTTTGTTCCTCTAGTGGTCATGAATGCTCATTTGAAAATGGAAAATTTGGCCTGAGGGGGTCACCAAAATATTTTTCCTCATGGGGTTATGAATGTGCAGAACTTACATTGTCAGTATCTTGTCGTCTTGCCTGTGTACACACATCAGTTGCAATCGAGAGAGAGTATTGACTGAGTAGATTTTCATTTGTAGGCTATACCATCGTATGCCTGTAGTGGCCACTTAATTGTAAAATTGATTAATTTGAGATGCCCTTGCTTCTAATTAGCTGAACTCAGTGGTTTTCTTTAAATGCTTTCACTGTCACTTTACTTTTTTTGGGTCACTTTTACATTTGTCACTATGTGAGCAAATCACCTGTATTTTTGCATATGGACAGCCTAGTCTCTCAGCATGTAGGACCGTTGTCATGTAATTTACAAGAAATTAGCACAATAAAACAATGTATAGGGACTATTCTGATCATAGGTATTATTCACCTCACCTTACCTCCCAACCTACACCTGTATTTAGTTGTACAATTCTGTACTAGATTGTATTTGACAACAAAAATATTCTCAGATTGGGAGGACAAAATCTTATTAAATGGTGGTATATGGACCAATATGTCTGTTTGATAGTTTCCTTGTCAGGAAAAATGTGTGAACCTCTGGTAAGGACCAGACAAATGCATAAACACTGGCCACCAGATGGTGCTGATTTTGGTTCTTACAAGTCTTCGAGACATATCAACTGATGATCTGTCATTTTAAACAACTGAGACTGACTGAGATGTCC
The DNA here is from genome assembly GCA_900302295.1 of Parasudis fraserbrunneri. NCBI lineage: Eukaryota > Metazoa > Chordata > Actinopteri > Aulopiformes > Chlorophthalmidae > Parasudis > Parasudis fraserbrunneri. Next base: position 8,174 of record OMKL01033047.1, read on the forward strand.
TCCATGGTCATTTATCCAATTATCTGGCTATCTGTAAACCTGCCTCTTGAAACACAGTGGTGGGAAGAACTGTGGATTCGTTGTACCCAATAGTCTGATTTGGAAAGCATCGATAATGCCTCAGACTGGAGGAGAAAGTACTATGTCTCATTATAATGGATGGATGGATTTCACATTTATCAGCTAGGTGCTCATATGAAATGGTTTTTGACTGTGGAATAATATTTTCCAATTGTTGTCTATCACCCACTGTGAATTTAGTCTGTGAGGGGCAGAATTGTGTGTGTGTCAACACAAATGTTTTTGATATTGTGCATTTCTAGTTTCACTTGTTTTTACTGTGCAAATAGTCTCTAGATCTAGAGATATTACATACTACATTGAGGGTTGAATAAATGGAAAGAAGCTAAGCAGGCTTATAGCAGGGTGAAAATGATCACTAACCAATTATTTTAAGTAGCTTAGATTTGATTTGCCTAATTTAGTTGGGCTGTTCCGATTCCAGAAATGTTGGGAGTCGTGTCCAATTCCTCATGGAGTCAATTCCAGTCTGTTTTAGTTTTTTTTCTCGATTCCAAAGTCTAAATTGATGTAAACCAGTCTGTCGAAAATGTGCCATCTTCACTAAAAGACTGCCAATCGTGCGTGTGATGTGGAGGAGGAAGGGTCGTCTGTGTCGCTCTCTACACGCTCGACTGTGGTGAACAGCTTTGGAGTAGACTCTCGATTCTCACATTTCAGGAGTCGGGGAATCGATTACTTTTTGAACAGACGCCCAGCCTAGCCCTGAGATATGTGGACCTCTATGGGGACATTTTGATAACAAAGAACTTATTAATCCCCCCGGGGAGACTGCGTCAGTCAGCAGCACTACACAGTGGCCTGATTCATAGAATACTGAGCAGGAGTATGTATACGTGTGTTTGTGTGTATATATACACACATACATATACACACAGTATTACATGCATGGTTTTATCCGATATTATGAAATCACACTGTAATGTGTTGTTAGGCCAGTGTTTCCTACATTTGTGTCTTTTGCGGAGAAATCATTAGCCAAAGACAATGTAGCATTTTTCCATTTTATTATATATATATATATACACACACGATAACATTCTCAAATCACAGAAATATAACATAACATTGCAATTAAAAAAAATGAAATATTGTTTACTGTGGTAGCAGGTATTGAGGAAACTATTCATAGTACAAAATCGGAATCCAAATCCTTCAGGTGTACAGCGGCTACTAGACAAAGGTGAAAACTGACAAACCAAATCCGTCAAACCACATCAGTATACTATAGTCCCTTCTTTAGAGGGCAAATATTTGGCAATATTTTGTTATCGGGAGGTATTGACTGTCAGTTTGCATTACAATCTATGGAAACCGAGAGAAAACATCCAATCTTATTTTTATCACTGGGATAAGGCACTTGATTACACGTGGATCAAAATGTATGGTTATGTAGCATACAATGGTACTTTGTTCTAGATGTAATGTTGTTCACCATAATAAAAAAAGGCACAGCAACTGGCTTCTCTTGGATGGTGGAATAGTTCTGAGGTCATTGTCAGATGAGTAAATCTGCTTTATGCAGCTTGCCTGTGCATGCATGGAGTGAAGAATGCGAGTTGTCCCTGAGTCCGAAACTCACCATCTGCTCTCCCAGAAGTAAACATCATGAGCCATTTTCTAAAATCCTATTGACATTTACAGTGGATTCATTTTAACATCCTTACAATATCTATAACATTAGGACAACCCCTTGATCAAATTTAAAAACATGAAATAAAAAATTACAATAAAACAAGTACAGCATATGAGCTAGGATAAACTTAGCAAGAACCAAATGCCGTGTATCAAATGATTTGTACCAGTGGGGATGTTAATAACCTTGCAGACACTCGGTGCCATCCTGATGTTAACCGTATAGACACTAGGCGTCATCCTGCTCAAACGTACTCCTTTGAACTGCTAGGGGGTCGGTTGGAGATGGGGTACTTCGGCGTGGACTTGGCCCTAGGGCAGGATGCCGCGAGCATGCCACCCCCAACCACGTCCAGGAAGGCACCAGCCCAGGCGATGAAGATGGCAGACCCAAACTCATACCTGCGAAGAGAGGGTTTGGAATTAGAGTAGTCGACTGGTCCAGTCCTCAACTAGTAAGAACACTACGGTAGGTGGTGCTCTTGGAAAGCATCACTTAGTTGCCGACAGAAGAATAAGACACAGCCTCAAGCATGCACTGACAAAGACATTCAATTTAGAAATCCGTATGTAGAGTATGGGATAACCCCAATTATACTGACCCAAAAATGGCTTTATAGAGTCAATATACACTTAAGTGTTAGGTACACATATTAACTTGTTACCTTAAATATGGACATATTGTAATTAGCATAATTGCTAGCTTCGCGTCGCGCCGTTTTCTGCCTCCCTCGTCCATTAAAATATGTTAATGTGCAGCACATCAGGCATTATCCCTTACTTGTGCAATATGACCCAAATTGACCAGATATCATCGAAGGTAAACGTTTACATTTTTAAAAGAGCTTATCTCACACACCGTAGATCATAAGGGCACAACATGGTATACATACTTAGCTATGATTGCACTTATAAATTGCCCCCGAGACCAAGTAGGTCCACCATATTTGATTTTCCACCATTTTGTTGAAAAATATAGAACCCATTACCCAAAGTTTAGCACATAATATTAATGGTCATGGTTACATCAGTGTTATTCATTCATTCATTCAATCTTTATTTCATCTCGAAAGATCACTGAGAGCAAGCTCTCATTTACAATGATGTCGAGAATATACAGCACACATTAACTTTCTTTTTTTAAACAGCCCAACTGGATATATAACATGGTCACTATTAACCAATTACCTTTCAAGAGTTAGTGGCCTCTCACAAATATAGTTAGAACTCCATAATAGTATGAATGTGAAATTTTGTCAAAATGATCATAACACTGAACAATGAACCATGAGTGCAATGTGTTTCCAGAAATGCACGTTGCAATAGTGTTTTTTTTTTTTTTTTTTAGATATTGGATGCAGAAAGGTTTAGCATTTGTTAGCATTATGCTAAGCATGGTAGTGGAAGTCAATGGGGGGCATGAAGCATGAATATTGCTACGCAACAGAAAATCTAAATATGTCAGGACGACTATGTTGAAACTTGGCAGCCACACCAGGACCGCCGTTTGAATCATGCATACCAAATATCTAAATCTATGGAATGAGGGCATTCAATCTTTCAGCTGTGATTCAGGGTACAGTTTCAGTCCAACATGGAGTTGTGAGATTCCATGAGTTAAATCTTTCCATCTTCTACTTTGAATTAACTCAAATAACTTGAGTTGTTGTCCTTTAAAAAATAAAAAAATAAATAAAACCATGGATGTGCAAACCTAGTTTGGATATTATCAGTCAGGGATAAACCAACATCAGCAGACGTTTAAGTGCTCCTTGCATGATTAAAAACCATAATAATAAAATAAAAAAAACAAAGGACAAGTTTATGAAGAACAAAATGCAAATCAAGATTAAGAAATGCAAATCAGTGCCCATAAATGGTGTAATGGTTAAGACTCCTCCCTCTGGAACCACTGCAGGCCTTATTATTAAATTCCGCCAGAACTTTCTCTCCTGTGTCTCCCCTACTCAGTCTCCCTCTCAGCCTTCCTACTGTCTCCATAAAGAACTTCCTCTCCTGTGTCTCCTCTACTCAGCCTCCCTCTCAGCCTTCCTACTGTCTCCATAAAGAACCTTCTCTCCTGTGTCTCCTCTACTCAGTCTCCCTCTCAGCCTCCATACTGTCTTACTATCCATAACAACAAAGAATCCAAATAGAGAATGAATAACTAACTG
>OMKL01033064.1:2645-18694 GCA_900302295.1 Parasudis fraserbrunneri
CTTATCTGTCCCCCGCACACTGGCTCACACAATACAGTCCGATCCTCACACTGCTCGCTGGCAGATTAGCCTGTCCCAAAACATAGCTCTTAGTTTAAACTCCCCTCCCTCTCTCTCTCTCTCTCTCTCTCTCTCCCTTTTTCTGTATCACTCCCTCTCCCTCTCTTCTTCGCTCTCCCTCCCTCTCTTGCTCGCTCGCTCGATCTCTCTCTCATTCCATCTCTCCCTGTGTTGCTCTCTCTCTCTCTCTCTCTCTCCCCCTACTCCCTCGCTCACGCATTGATGCAGCTACAGTTCACTGTCCTACCACAAGGTGGGCAGACTGTTCTAGCAACAGCGACACCGTATCTCCGCCACATCCCTTCCTCTCTGCCTTTCCTATCTTTCATATTTTCTCTCTCCTCCTTCCTTTACTGTGTGTCTATCTATAAGACAAGGAACACAGCTAAGGAGCCATTCATCCACTGAGATGGCAGTAAGATCTACTGTAACTTACATTAAATGGATTGGTTAGTGGTGAGGCCACGAGTTCCGCATGGCTCAGTCATCTAATTATGACCCTTGCAAAAGCAGGCTGTGAGTTTAATTACCAACAGGGCTACACTGATCCATACAAACACATGTGTTCAGCATCATTTGGAATGGGTCTGTCACTTAAATACACCTATGAAGAAAACAAAACAATACAACACCTTAATAAAGCCGGGGTACCTCAGTGGAGAAGATGAGAGCTGATCTGATCTGATGTGAGCACCAAGGTCAGGTGGTTGTCCTTCTGATGCTGTCATAGCAGGGTGTGGCAGGACATGACCAAGCATGGCTGGAGTTTCCCTAACAAAGGAAGGAGAATACATGGGGCCAATGGTCAGCAAGGGACATGGCAGTAATATAATACCATACTGCTACTGTCAATCAGTAATATCGAATAAACTTCAGAGGAATGATTTGCACTGCGTACTGTATCTGTATTGGCTGAAATGTCACGAGTCAAATAAATCACTCATTTAATGGCTATTTCTTCAAACAGCAATAGAGGAAAAGTAATTGTGTCTAAATATGATACTGTCCTTAGAGACCAAGTGATTTGTGATTTCATCATCACAGTGTTGTGTTATTAGTGGCTCCTGGAGCATGGCTAGTGCTTTGTCCCCAGTGCTATGGATGTGCTTTTTCCTCTTTTGGCCCAAAGAGGGGAGAGTGGCCAGTTAATAGCAGCCTATTGACACTGGACCATCTGCTGTGGTGGACCTTAGCCAGCACAGTGGAGAGAGAGAGAGAGAGAGAGAGAGAGAGAGAGAGAAGGGGGGGGGATAGTGAGCGAGCAAGCAAGATACACACACACACAGAGACACAGAGAGAGGATGGAGGCAGAGAGAGAGAGAGAAAGCGAGAGAGAGAGAGAGGGATAGGGAAGGAAGGGAAGGTGAAGCACAAATCAAAGAGAAACTGCTAGCAAACTAGCAGCAATTGTTTAGAATATGTGTTTATCCTGTTTATAGACTATATACAGTTATGAGATGCAAGAAATAATGCAAGGATATATTCATCAGCTAGACAGTGACTTTGACAATTCTAAACAGACTTTTTGGGGATAATTTCTATGTTGAATAATATTGGTGAATTTGTTTCACTTACTGTATCTTCTTAGCCATTTTAAAGTAAATGAAGCTGTTTTACATGTCTTTTCCTTTGCCTTTTCCCACCAGTGGTATTCATGTACACAGGTACGGGTGTCATCAACAGTGAAGTCATGATCACAACACTTCAACTCCACATCAGAGGTGTTACGACACTTTTGTGTGTCTTTTTTTGGCCTTTAATCCCATACACTTCCCTTCACAAAGAGGCTGCTAGCTACATTGCTGTTGCATGAAGGCCTTCTCCCCCCTCCCCGCCCCTCTCTCTGGGGAGGGCTGGTCCGGCAGGGCCCTGGGGGGACCTGTCACTTGAATCATCCAAAGTGAGGCCTGATCCCTCAGTCAGCTGCCTCTCAAGCTTTCCTCTATGACCCTCCCTCACTCCCCAGAGCCCCCTGATTGCTGTCACCATAGTGATTCTCTATGTCCTGCTGCCTGCTCTCTCTCCATCCCACTCCCACCTCCCTCCACCCCGCCCGCCTCCAACTCCCCACCACTTGTGTCATGTCTTTTTTTTTCTTCGATTTTTGCATGGCTTCCTCCTTAATTGATGAGGGACTTTATATGTGGAAGTCCTTACACGGTCAAAAGTAAAAAGGGTTTCCCTGTAACAACAAAGACACAAACACATACATATGGTGTACATGCAAGCACAAATGCAAGCATGCATGCGCACATTGCACACATTGCACTACACATTGCACATACAAACACATACCTGGAAAGCAAAGATATACATTTCCTGAGAAAGTTTTTTTGCGGTTGTGGTGATACTGAGCTACCAGCATTGGCTGTTTTTGATCACTTCAGACTTTAGGGGGGTGGGAAAGCACATCTTTCTAAAACAGTTAAAAGGATGGTTTGAAAGTATCTTTTCAGCGTTGAAGCTTCTCGTTCCCCCGAGGGGGTTTGTGTTATGTTCTGCTAGGAGATGTGGTGCGGTATGTCCTCCAGTCACACTCACTAACAACACACACTAAAAATAGTTACTGTAGATACTGTATTTAACCATGACAGGGATGTCTACATGTGAAGCACATTCGTATGTTCAGAATTCATTGGGGTCAAAACTGTTTTGATATGAAAAGAAAAACACCCTCTCCTGAGAGGTAATTAAAATTTGAGGGATCATCGCGTGGACTGTGCTATTCTTTTATGTTCTTTTGTTTTTCCATTGATTGATGTGTTCATTAAATCATCTCTGCATTCTGCAGACTTTATGACAAGAAGTGTACTGCATGCATGCAGATTGTAAGTTGTGCAGAGAAGGGAGGGGGAATTGTTGGAGGAGTCTCTTTTTTTCTTCTCCCATTATAATCATATTTTAAGAAGGACCGGGCCGGTTTTAGCCTGCTATATTAGACGTGGACTAGCAGAAGTGAGGTGAACTAGCAGCCCGAAGGTTGCCAGTTTGAATCCCTGGTCAGATGGCACAAAAATCTGGCAAAAAGACAGCTGGCAACTGGAGGGTTGTCAGAGTCAAGATCAGATGCAAGCCCCTGCCATTGTGCCCTCAGGCCTCTCCAGCTTATGGCTGTGTGTTTGTGTATGGAGTGTTTGGATGGGTTAAATGCAGAATATTAATTTCCCCATGGGGATTAATACAGTAGTATTTTTTTCTATTTTATTCTATTCTAATTCATAAAGAACAATTTGAAGCAGGGAAATTGGGAGATAGTGAAACAGCATTTCTAAGTTTGCTGCTACCCTATGATTTGAGTCAGTGGAGGGCAGATTGATTTACCCTGACATACAAAAATTCCTTCATCCAGATTTTAACATAATTAACTCCATAACATTTATTTTCATTGGATGAGCTTAGTTATCAAATAAAATTAAAACCTAAGCCAGTGAGACTTTAGCCAATATTGGAGCATATAAACTACATCAACTGATAGTTAAATGAAAACTTATGAGTTGCCGATAAAATTTATATCTGTGTTATCTTCATTCCCTCCTCTTTCATTCCCGTCCAAGGACAAGACACACAAGGCATTTGTTTCATCAAGATTTGAGCGAGTTTGCGAGGTGTGCCCAGTACACTCCAAAAGGGACAGTGAGGAGGTTTGCACCTGGGGTGGGGAGAGCGAGACTGTAGCAAAGCCATACATTTATATTAAATGTGTGCCTCTCACAGTGTTTTAGCCTGTATGGAATGATTATTAAGTGGTCATAATTTGTTAAATAGGTCAGCTTTTGTTCAATAATGCTTTGAAACAGGAGATTTTTGAAATATCAAGTCAAGATGATGCTGGCCAGTTTCCTCTGCTCACTGTCTGACTGAGGATGAGAGATATGAAACGCTGTTTGCTCATCATCCAAAAACGTTGACATAAATTAGCAGTTTATGAGTAATACAAACGTTTTGGATTGATTTGAAAAAAAATAAAATAAAATAAAAGAATGAATAAATTATACACCGTTTCCCCGCGTAAACTCCTGGTTTTTGCACAGTATGGGTGGAGGATTCTGTAAATCTGTACCGAACCATGTAGCCTTTGTGCTTCCCAATCCGTACACAGACGTGGGAGGTTGTTTTTCCCACTTTTCTCAAATACTGTTGGTTCAAAACACACAGAAATTGTACTGGTATTTTCTATGCTATTTTTCCAATGGCTGAACAAAAAATATTTTTTTCTTAACTTGTGATTGGGTGGGCAAGACGCACGTTTGGTTCAGCTGCGCCCACCCCTGCCCATAGCCACCGCCGGCCTCGAGAAGGACACACCCAGCTGTTCAATAATACTTTACACGAGACAGACTAGGGATCAAGTCACCCTTGCTCAAATAAAAAATGCAGTCTCAAGTTATGAGGTTCAAGTCCCATGTCAAATCCCATGTCAAAAGGACACAAGTCAAAGCACAAGCCTGAATGTGGCATGAAAAGTCAAATGGCAAGACAACTCAACAGTAAAATCTCTCTGTAATAATAACTAGCAACAATAAAATGGCAACAACAATAGGCCTAATTATTATAATTCTGATATTAACATATAATATGTAATATAATATATAATACTGTGCGTATAGTATACATTTCACTTAGAAATGGTTAAAAATATATAACATAACATACATTTTCTTAAATTATATTTGAATAAATTATTATGATTAAGATAAATTATCTGATCCAATTTGCATTAATGCTTAGAATAATATTTTTCCCAGTCATAATGTTATACAAATCAAGTCTTTCCTTAAGATTACAAGTCCAAGTCATTTTCTTCTCTTCAGGTAGAGACTGAACTGACATTTTGCGCTGTGAGTCAGACTTGAGTCATGTAACTCAAGTCTCCAACTCTGACAGGTACAAAGTAAAAATCATTAAGTATATTTATCTAGCCCTATACATGAAATATATTTATCTAGCCCTATACATTAAGTATAGGTATCTACATGTAGCCCTAAACATTAAGTATATTTATCTAGCCCTATACATTAAGTATATTTATCTAGCCCTATACATTTAGTATATTTATCTAGCCCTATACATTTCCTAAGAAACACATATACTAGCATAGCCAATTCATTCTTCTCATGCCCCATAATTCAATTTCAATTTCTCCCTTGAAAATAAATGATTGTGCCACCATGGAGTTCTTTAATTGGCCCAGTGTTAAAGAAATGATATACCATGAAGGACAGCTATTCAATTTTCAATTTTAACGAAATATTGCACAGCAGCACTGGATTCTCTTCCTGTCATCTGAGAAATAATCAGGCCGACCTATCTGCTCAGCGGCCTGTTGATGCTTGCCATCAAATACAGATCACACACAGAGAGAAAAATCATTGCCCTCCCCCTGGTCTTATTCATTTGCTCCTGTTACACACAGCTTATAACCTGAAAATTAGCAGCAGCCTGTATGCCTCTTGCTCCAGGAGTCGTGCGGCCGCTCATTTGATGCAGTTAATCAGGTGCAGCGGTTGTAATGGGAAAGGAATAGGGCCGGGCTTGATTGGCCTTGATGACATCTATGCTCCAATTGTCTAGAAATCCTCCAGCTTTAATCAATCTGCAGGATAATTCAGAGGCTTTGCTGCCTGCAGTGAAAGGCATTTCTTCTCTGAAACTAGCATTAGAAATGCAGGTTTGGCAGCAGTGAAACTGAAACATCTGTTTTGGTTACAGGCAAAGATGTAGCAACTAGAAGCGATATAAAAAAAAATGATCTAAACTAAAATGATTAGGTCCACAGTGTACCACATAGCCCAGTCAGTCAATCTGTATAAGAGCATATGTAAATTTTAAAGGCTATGTTTTTCTATGGTCATAAAATAGGGTCGATTTTGGCTATATCAAGTATAATGTAGTCAAGTGAGTTCAATATTTGATATATTCTTTGAGTAGCCTTGTTATGGTCATTGGAATACAATTCATTTTGGCCAATTACTGCATATGTCTATTGATGGGAATATATGTAGACACTAGGTATAACTTGGTAATGGCTAAATTAAATTCTAGATTAGAGATGGGGACCCAAGTCATGTGGAACAGGAACCCATCTCTAACTTGAATTACATTTAACTATTTTACACTTGACTTGGAAGAGTGAATGACTTGGACTTCAACTCCTAAGAATCTAGACTTGTTTGACTTGTAATATAAATAAATGATACACATTTTCTAAAAATTCTGCTTGTTTTGCAAGCAAGCAATGACATGTTTTTTCTTTGATGCACTAAATGATCAGCCTAGTTTTATTTAAAATTTAGCAATTGGTTTTAACTTGGCTCTTATGTCTCATTATGTCATGAAGTTGACTTGGTGCTAATTCGGACCTTGGGACTTGACACTTTTGAAATGGGACTCATTAAGACATGACTTGGAAGTGATTTGTGTGACTGGAGAATCAATGGATTTAGTACTGCCTCTGTGCCTTAAAGGGGTTTGGAAACAGTGCAATCACAATTGAAAATATAAGCACAGCAAGAAAAGTATCAATATGTATGTGCTTATGCATACATTTTTAATGAAATAATGTCATTGTATTATTTTCAATCTCAGTTAAACGTGCTGTGGTGTTCATCACCGCTGCCTAGCAGCGGTGCTGATGGAGATGCGCGCTCCAGCTCTCCCTGCGTCAAGGGGTGCACGTCCTCTCCCTCCTCCTCCTCATGCTGCGTTGCCGTGGCAACACTCAACCAGCGTCGGCTCCGGTGTGCAAAAATGGAAAGGAAGATGGAGGAGAATATTAGAGACGTCGAGACTGGTGTGTAAAAATGAGTGTTAGCAAGCTCTCAATACAAGTTACACGATAGTGCATGATGTCCCGCTGCCACAGAAATAGACAGTGCACGTTTCTTGAATGTTGCATTTATCTAAGCTGACGCTAACGTCGGCTGTGCTAGCCTGCTAGCTAGCAGGTGCATGGATGTAAACAAGAGTCATGTCATTGGTTTGTTATGAGCTAGATTAGCAGCTAATTGCTAACTAGCCAACATTTACGTTGTTAGCTCAGTTCAAGAATGGTGAGAAGTGACGTTACTGTACTTCCCTGCTGGTCAACCTCCCCAGCCGTAAAAGCTCAAAATGTTACGGCTTGTAACGTTAACCTTAATTCGCTACAGCTAAATGGGTGGTAACAATAACGGTAGCTACCTTACCTATCGTTACGTTATCTGTCTAACATTAACGTTACGTTGCAAAACTGGTAGCATATGACTGGTCAGACTTTGAAAGTTCATTCTTTAACATTACCTGCTTGCTGCAGGTCATTTTTAGCATAGCTGTTTAGCCACTCCAATTAATTCTGAACCTGGCATGTCTTGCTGGTTTACTATCCGATTACAGCATGACAGGTAACGAGAAGCCCCGCCTGAGTGTAACGTAATGCTTATTATCTGCATTTCATTTCAAAGCTACTGAACTTGAAACACAGTGACAGTGTCAACTGCCAACATACCGTACCGTGCCTCCATGTACACACCATCTGTCTGTAACTACCTCGATGTTGTGTCCATATGAATTACTTGAAAAATTCACATTATATTTCTACTGCAAACATCAAAATAAAGATAATTTAACCCATTTTTTTCCAGCATTGTGTCCCCCCTCCCCCCATTTGTATTGAGCATAGACAACGTGTGTTATACTATAGCTAGGTTATTATTGTATAGTGAAGATGGTAAAGATGAGGTGACAACCAGTGAGTCATACAGTACATTATTCCAGGGTGAAAGGTAACTACTGCCAACAAGAATAAATCATGATAAGCACCAATTTTATTCTCCTAATTTTGTGTCGATGGTGTGTTGAAATACATACAGTAGCATTGCAGCACAAATGAGGTCCGACATAGTAAAAAACAAACAAACAATCTGGCAAAATAAATAAATAAATAAAGTCTTGTGGAATTTACTTCGGACCGAGATGTAGTCTAGGGCAAGTCCTGGACTGTAGCTATAGTTCTTACAGAATCACTTATGGGTTGCATAAAATCTAGAAGTTGAGTTATCAATCTGGACCATCGACAGTACATCACTGAAGTGTAACACACATCCTATAGTGTATAGTAAGGTTAGACTGTTACGTATTACATTTGATACAATAACATCACCTGTGACACTAGACTGAGTGTTAACATGATGGGTCTGTTCTACAGGCAGTGAGGCTGGGGGAGAGGATGCCTTGGTGGGCAATGTGAACAAGCTGACGGTGAGCCCACCTGGGTACTCGGGAGCTCAGCGTAAAGGACACCTGGTCTTTGATGCTTGCTTTGAGAGTGGTGAGTAGTACTGAAACTAAAGACCCTGGCTATGTCAATGACAACACAACTGCTGTGTAAACGTCTTGACTTTAAACCATTAAGTAGGCTAGGCATTGTGGTGTACCTAATCAGGTTCTCTTCAGAAACATTTGCATCCTCACTTCGATTTATTTCACCTTTAAAAGAAAAAAATGGGGTCACCCTCAGAACAAGCTTTCAATTAGAGTATTTGCTGGACATGCATACACAGTATTCTGGAAAATAAGGCATGTCCTGTTTAAAGGCCCAATGAATGATCCAAACGTAAACAAATGGGTAGCCCCACCACCAAAAATAAGAAATGAGAATGGAGACATGTTTTCATACTCTAGCTGATTGACTGAGCTCTTGGTATAATGACTAACATTAGGCAACAGGTATTTGTTAGGTATTTCTTGTATTTGATGTACTCTGTGGCTGTAAAAGGTTTATTTACATTAGAAATAATTGTAAACACTGGAGTAAAATAGACCTATAGTCTGCTTTATGATGGATTAAGAAAGTTCCAAAAAGCTTATTTCCATCTACAAATAAATCTCTTAATGAATGTATGTGAATATAACCCATATTTATATGGTAAAAAAAAATCACTGATTAGGCTTTAAGGGCCTAGGCTGTGGGATAAGCTGCTTATACTTTATGCATCCCCCCGTCCCTTTTACCAATATCGCTGTTTATATAAATAAACAGGACATTCTAAACACTACAGTGGAACTTAGGCAGACAATGAAAACCAACACTAAACAGGATATGGTGTATACATTAAGCATCCTGGATAACATTGATAATATCTTATTTATTTATTTATAGAAAAAGAATGGAAAAGAAGAGAGATCGTAAGGGACAGTATAGTGTGCAGCAGCAACAAACATGTTAATCAGCAGTAGCTAGTGTGTTGATTAGGCCTAAATGGGAATTTAATGGGAATTAGGCCTATCTTATGATGTAGCCATATAGTAACTCAAGACAATCTACTAACTTTGTGTAAACCAGACCTTTGGAAACAGTTTTGTCTTATTGAGATGATGTATATTATGCATTTACGGCTGAATCTACAATAAAATCAGAGCAGGAGTGAGAGCATGAATATGGCCTTGAACCTTCTTTCAACCTGAATGATCAGAGAAGACACAGCTCTTAAATGTAGGCTCCGGAGAAAAGGAGAAATAAACTGAATTGGTTCATGTGAGTGATTGCCCTGTTACCTTGTCCATCTCTTTTGTTGAAGCAAGGCATGAAAAGGAGTTAATACATTTAAGAGACCTTTGTTAAGGGCCTTTGTTTGTCACTTTTTCCGGCCGTTGAATGGCACTGAAAATAAAGTACTTTTCTACCAGTGACAAGGTCAAGTGGGCATGCATATGCACACACACACACACACACACACACACACACACACACACACACACACACACACACACACACACACACACACACACACACACACACACATGCGCGCGCCACACACACACACACAGAGTGAATCATGGAATCAGCAGGCCTCTCTGGGACTGTATCTCTGTGTGGAGATTAGGTTCAGATGGGACTCAGATTTCATATTTCTGACAGACGAACCCATTTTGGGTTCTGCAGACTGAGATGAGCTTTAACTTCACCCTGTTCCGTTTTTGATGTTTGGCCCAGCTGTCACTGAATGTTATTCTCTAAAGTGGATTTTCATTTTTCCGTTACCAAAGAATATAGATTTCACTTTGGACCAACTGCTACTCTATGATATGTTTCTCCTCCCTCCCTGTGCGATAAACTTGTTTTTCAATGAGCTAGAGGTCAATAAAATTCTTATCTTCGGTGTGCCTGTAACCAAGATTTGACCGTGAATGCCATATGTCATAGGCCTATGGTCAATGAAGCAGCCTAATCTTGTTAGGACATATAGAGCTCTTCAAGTAAAGAAAAGAAGATATTGAAAATGTATTTCCATAGTTTTGAACTATGTGGCCTGTAAAGGTTGGTAAATAAAGATAGTAGGTAAAGATGTGAATGTGTTATATTAGGAGGATTATGCTGAGATATCAACGATACCAAAATCCTGATTGCCCTTGTTATAAATTAGCCTATTTTCCCAGATGACATGGCCCGAAGAGCTTGGACATTGATTAATGGGTATTGAGCTCCCACACTGAGATCAGCTAACATACCAGTGTCTCTGGCTCCGGATGCATCTCCTGAATGATTTATGGAATTGATATTAATCTCTTTCCAGTAAATGCATTACTAAAGTTGGAATGAGAGACAAATTGATGTTTGTGCACTAATGTCAAATTAATGTCCTGTTGCTGTTTCAACAAAACAACACAGATTTCATGGTTTTACTCACACAGATCGGTTGCAGTTTCTTGATATGATATTGATAATTTCTGGTTTGTAAGGAGGACTACAATTTAATAGCCACTTGTTTGTTTACATGCTATGTGCACGGCAAATTGCAACTAGTACCAATCAGTAATTATCCTCATCTAATATTAGGCTGATTATTCAGAGCCTGCTGATTAAAATGAGTTACAGAGTCCATCTTGAACTTTATCTAGTTCAACTTCTGAGTTCACTGTAATGTTATTTCACCTATCTTTCACTAGTTCTGAATTATCTTTACCGTGTATTTTCTGTGTCTACAGTATGTCCCTCTTCTAACAGAGCTAATCCCAAAAATATATTTGCCTGCAAATTAGTTTTAGCTCCTTGTTCTTTGTAGCTTCCTTGCATGCTCCTTTGCCTATTCTATTTGCAGTAGACCCTTTTCTCACTCTAAAATGAGAAAAAGTCTGTATATTTTCAACAATGTTATTAAGTAGTCCATTTCTATGCTTTCTATCAGACCCCTCATATAATCCTACAACCCTGTGAGTTGCAAGGCAAGGCCTCTCAATAGAAAGACCCATTCTGCTACAGTAGTTGCATTATTTTCAACACATCTTGTTGCATAAAAAATGTGTAGCATATTAGGTTTAACTCATACAGCGGGTTTATCTCGATTGCACATAAGAGAGTTACTGTAAATACATTGATTGTCTCTTATTATTCACCTTTGCTGGTGCGTTCGTTACATTGTGTTCAACTGGGTTATGCAGTAATGCTGTACAGGAGATATCCATTTATCTCCATTTCCCATGTAATTAACAACAACATCGATGCCATATTGTATTGATGTAGTCTATATTTTTATCTGCTCGGAGCAGAGGCCAACAGGTTTGCAATGAAGAAATATCTTTAAAAACCATATGGAGTTTCTGAATATCAGTAGTAGTCGTAGGGCCTGTATTTCGATTCAGCCTTTTGGATTATTTGCATACAGTACTGTAAGTAAAATAAAGCAACAACAAAGATGGATCCCATAATTCCAACCAGGCTCCTCCTGGTTAACCAGTATCTGGTATCTATTCTGTTTCAGAAACAGTTGCTTAAGTTACAGTACCACTCATTAGTACCGACTACCAAGGTTTACCAGTAAGTAGTGGATTTAAAAGAGCATGACTTTCAGGCTCATCCAACCTAGATCATTCCAGATTGTATCTAAAGGAGATACAATACACATTCATATCCACCAGACCACTACAGGATTATAAAACTAGCAGTGATTTTTCATACAGTCAATCTGATATCTGTGGTATCTCATGTTTCTCATGCATATTGCCAATGACAGGAAGGGAACTGGAGGACTCATAATATTCTAGGCTCCTGCTGTATGTAGTACATGTAGCATATACTCCTGTAAGCTACTGAAATAGTCTATCCTGACAGTTTATATCTATTTGATTCTGCTCAAACCTGATTTAATAGCTGAGACATGGGATTCCAAGAAGACATGTTTATTTGAAATGTATGCAGAGATATCAAGGTCTTCTGCCTGCACCAACACCTTTTCTTTCTTGCTTTGGAAGACAGCTGTCAACATTCCACTCACATTTTCTGAAAGCAGCGATTTTATTCTGTTTCATTAGTATCCCATGTAATAAAATCTAATTGGTTTATTAAAATAGACTATGGTGATGTAAGCTGTTTACCAAAGGTATAAAACACCTCATTTACATTTAGATGAGGCGTAATTCACTCTCTTGTCAGCCCTATGCAGATGAAGTCAGTGGTAGCCTATATCTTTGCATAGGTGTCTCAGCCTACAGCTCCTCTCTTAGGAAGTCATTCTACGCCACCAATAGCCCCATTCCCCTCTCTGCTTTAAGATAACATGAGAAAATGACCTCCATTATGCAGTCTTTGGTAGAGCAGAAACATAATGACTATTTCCTCAAGGCGTCATTAAAAAGATTATTGACGGCCCTGCGGACACTGTGGTATGAGGAGTAGTATGCTAATTTCCACAGACTCTTATATGCAAATAGAGTTTTACTAGTTATGCTTATCTTTTTATGCTACTCAGTTCAGTGTTGTTGGTTATAGAAAATCATGATAGAGAATAGGGGATTTTGTTAATCTGTAAATATTTAGCACAGGCCTATTGTTATATAGTGTGTCAGAAAACAAAGATTCATGGGAATGATAAAAGAGGCCTAATTGTTTCTTGGAGAGAAATCTAAATAATGTCCTTATCTTGTTTTGTCACACTTTCAAAACTATTGGCCTTTTCAGCTAAACTCCAGATCGTTTTGTGAACTCATCTTCGTAATGCACAGTGGAATGGCTGGCAAAAGTACTGTCTCTCTCTCCAAAGGATGACACGGACAGTGTGGACATATTGTTCAACTGTACCTGCAGACTATGCACCAGAAGTAATTAAGCAGCCATTGATTCTAGTGTGACTGCTGTCTGCTGACAATGGCTGGCATGGTCAAAGCAAGCCCCCTTGGGTGGCAGGTGTTTAATAGCATCCATTGATAAGCCTATCCTACAGCACAACTCATAGACTCACTCATCTGCCTCTGCAGTCAATCCAATCAATTCGATCCAATCTCTATAGCCAACTGGAGAACAGATAGGCCTGCATGCATTTCTCCTTGTTAAGGTAGCATACTGGTATGTCTATTCAAGGCCTTACATTTGTGTGGCTTTCCTTTTCGTAGTCATTTTCCTTTTCTTTGCCTAGCCAACTTGACCTGTGTATCTTGTCACAGCTTGGTGAGCTGAGACAGTTAGTGAGAAAATCATGCATGGAGAGAGCAGGAAGAACAGACCTCACTGATTCACAGCTTATAGGATCGGAACGATTATTTATCTTGTCTAAACAGTTGCTGTTTTTCCTGATTGGCGGTGCACTGGTGGTTGGTTTTGTATATTGCGCAAGTAGATAAGCTGCTCGCTGCCACATCACAGCAGCAACCGCAGAGT
The DNA here is from genome assembly GCA_900302295.1 of Parasudis fraserbrunneri. Taxonomy (NCBI): domain Eukaryota; kingdom Metazoa; phylum Chordata; class Actinopteri; order Aulopiformes; family Chlorophthalmidae; genus Parasudis; species Parasudis fraserbrunneri. The sequence continues at coordinate 16,333 of OMKL01033064.1, forward strand.
GAACCAGGCCATCTCCTTTCACACTTCAGCTGTTTTAACTTACCTTAAATGTTCCTAATGCTGTGTCTGTCTGCTCCTTGTGTCACTGTGTCATACAGTATCAGGCCTCTGCAGCCATCTCATCCCAGCTGGCACTGGACTATACCTGCTTGGCTATCTGCTTGGCGATGAACTGCATCAAATGAAATCGTGATGCTTCTAAACCTTATCTGTAATAGTGCTTTTAGATTCAATTTTTTTTTTATATTAACAATGTTCTTGTTATTACCCAAATCCCTTTCTGCATACTGTTAGGGAGACCAAATGTCCCGATTTGTGTGGGACAGTCCCGCATTTTAGCCCTTTGTCCCACATCCCGCAAAAGAGAAGAGAATGTCCCGCATTTTAATAAACAAATATTATTATTATTATTTTTTTATATATGAGTTCTTATTGTTTTTGTCTAGTTATTAATCACCAACCATGCACCGATGCCTATACACCAGCGTCTCCCTGCTTGCCAGTGCCTCCTCTCGCTGGGACATAGAGACGCACTGCTGACTACTGCGAGCTGTGCTGTCGCACACAGTTTGAGTAACTATAGCCTGGCACTTTCAGTTTCTCTGCCCTCTGCGCTACAGCTGCAGATGCGCTCTGTGGCACGTTTTATATCAGCCTGCCATGTCAAAGGGAAGTGGTGGAGATGGGAGGGACTGTCAGAGTGAAGTTGGGGATGCTGCTGGAGGATATTGAGCTCACCTCCTTCTTCCTAAGCATCCCTGTCACAAATGCCTTTGTGGAGAGGCTGTTCTCCCTCATGACCGGTGCATGAACGAACCAGAGAAATCGATGCAGCGAGGATCTCGTGGAGAGCGAGATTCAAGTCAAAATGAATTTCTCTCTGATATGCCAAGAGTTTTATAAACATGCTCTTTGTCAGAAGGCTCTAAACAGCACAGTCCAGCAAGAATTCCTCAAAAGGCCTATATGATGCACCACACTCTCCATGGTGCAGAAACCGTTGTCTCAGATTTACCAAATTTGTGTTTTGGGAGAGGTAATCAACCTATAATTTATGCTCTGTTCTGCAGTGTTTCTGCTGCTTAGCCATTTGGCCTACTTGACCCACTGCCCTTTTAATAAATTAGTTAATTTGTTTGTTAATTCATTGAAATGCTTATATTTAGATCAAATGCTTCTAAACCTTATTCTTACATAAGTATTCAGTATTACTTTAATGTCCTGCAAAAAAACTGCCATGCTGTCCTGTTTTTGGATCACATGGACTTGGTCACCCTACATGCTGTCCTGTTTTTGGATCACATGGACTTGGTCACCCTACATGCTGTCCTGTTTTTGGATCACATGGACTTGGTCACCCTACATGCTGTCCTGTTTTTGGATCACATGGACTTGGTCACCCTACATGCTGTCCTGTTTTTGGATCACATGGACTTGGTCACCCTACATGCTGTCCTGTTTTTGGATCACATGGACTTGGTCACCCTACATGCTGTCCTGTTTTTGGATCACATGGACTTGGTCACCCTACATGCTGTCCTGTTTTTGGATCACATGGACTTGGTCACCCTACATGCTGTCCTGTAGGCATTACTCATTACTGCTGGCATGACCAGGGTTGATTATACAGTGCAATATCAGTCTGAAGTGCTTTAAACCACGACTTAGAAGAGTAAACACTTGCCACTGGCCATAATATCATCCGAGTATGAAAATGCAAAAGTAGGGCAACACTAGCGTTTATGCTTGACGATAACATTCTCTCTCCAAGGGCAAAATTAATGTTTCCGCCTATGACATTACAGAATCTATGGAATCTCTGAAGCGTTTCGTGGATTTGCTCTGTGGATTTTAAATCACCCCACAGTAATGATAATAGATGAAGAAATCTTTTCTCAATCGGTGAACAAAAGGAAAATGCTATGAATGTGGGGGGGAAAAGGGATTCTGCCGGGAGATAACTAATGAGGATAAACGTTAAGGAAAATATCTCCACTGTTCAGTGCTGATGAAGGTTTAATTGTTTTTTTCTTTTTCTTTTTCCTCCCTTCCTTCCCTTCCCCTCGCCGAGCACTTCATTGAATCCATCCAACCTTATCTTCTCTCAGAAATGTTTTCTGTGTTGCAGTTGCAGGCCCCCTTCTAAAGGATGACTGATTACAGTGAAAGCCAACGTAAAAATTTACAGAGAAAGAGAGAGTGAGTGAGTGAGAGAGAAAGAGAGAGGAGTGTGAGTGAGTGAGTGAGAGACAGAGGGAGAGAGAGGAGAGTGGGAGAGAGAGGGAGGGAGGGGGAAAAGAGATGGTGGGGCAGAGGAACAGAGAGAAGAGACAACAGAGGAGCAGAACAGAACAGAATGAAC
>OMKL01033089.1:14637-26819 GCA_900302295.1 Parasudis fraserbrunneri
GTAAATGATAGTATCGTCTGCATAAAAATGAAACTGTGCATTTGGAACATTTTTACCCAGGTTGTTATTAGCCATTGCTTCAGGATAAGGTGGTCAACTGTATCAAAGGACTTTGAAAGATCAAAGATAAAGATAAAGAGTGGCACAGTTTTTTGTGATCCAGAGACTCAATTATATCATTAACAACCTTTAAGGATTAACAATGGCTCAGTCAGGTGGATCACACTGCAACCAACATTTATGTTTTATCCAATGACAATTATAGAATGTTTCTTCAACATCAATTTACATGCATTTTTTCATTGATTAATTTTCGTTTATATATTTAGATTCATATGTCTCACTTACTGCACAACCATAGCCATGACCAGAGTTTCTAAAATTCTATGGTCTCAGGAACCATTAAGCAATGGTTTTGCCACTTACGAGGACTGTTTACAGTCTTAACACTGTCAGGGTTATTTCATATTATTTAATTGTTTCATTCCCTGTGTGACCCAAAAGGTAGAGCATGGCACTGACGGGGTTAGGGGTTCCATTCCTTCAGTGTGGTACTGTACGCTTTGGTGTTATGGCATAGGATCTACCCTTTGTTTTCATGTGATGTCACAATGCCCCTCTGCAGCAATTTTGTGGTGGCCATTTTGTGTCCCTCCTATTGCATTCAGTTTAATTACATTTGTGACACAAAATGGCGCATGTGAAAACAACACTTGGAGAACAGTGGAAAAAATATTAATGTTAAATGCAACTCCCTACCCAGATGATCCAGGAGTCCACTGTACCGAACATGGCCCGCTGGCTCTGCACCGCCTGACGCACCTCCTCCACGTTGTCCAGCAGCCATCGCAGCTTCACCGCACTGAAGTAAGTGCTGATGGGCAGGCCCGTCTTGTGCTGGAGAGAAAGGAGGCAGGAGAAAAACTGAATCCAACATGTGGAGAGAGAAAATATGAAGCTTGTCAAATGCAGGATGGGGTGAGGATTACAGTTCTATGTTGTTTGCTACAATATGGCTGGTTTCCCCCCAGTATGTCTCAGAAAGAAATCCTATGTAGCCCCTTCCACACTGTTTAACAACATGGTTAAAGGAAAACAACACTGCAAAACAACATCTGATTTAGTAGAACCTTGGGTGAATGTATACGTGTCCCAACTACTGATGGAAATGGCTTTTATATGCACCTGCAGCCTGAATCCACGATCAAAAGGAAACAAGTGAGGTGCTTCATCAGTAAGTGTTCTCACCTTGAGGTGGTTCTTGTTCCTGCCTGGTGCCTTGTTAATGAGCCTCTCCACAGTAGACTGTGTGCGCAGGTCCAGCCAAACTACGGACACATCAGCACACACGGGGTTAACCAGCTACCAACCATACTGCAGCCTCATTCCAGTTGAATAAATGAATGACTAATGGGAGGGGGTGCGTGATAAGAGTACAATGAATGATGTCGTATAATTATAATTCTTTAAAAGTTTCCCAAATTGCATAACTTTCTCATTAAATCTGTTACATAACTCAAGTTCGGGAGAGGGCATGTGGAGTGTTTTGATTACGCTGTAACTTCATCTCAAAACTATTCCAAGAGCCAGTAGTTCAAGAGCCCAGGGAGGGGCTGTTATACCCACCAATGGCATTGTAGAGTGGCTCCCCCGTCTCTCTGTCCCACACTAGTGTCGTCTCCCTCTGATTGGCAAGTCCCACCGCTGAGGGAACAACAAAAGATCAACAAAATGATCCTCCTATCCAACTCGTCTGTATGTATGTCTGTCTGTCTGTCTGTCTGTCGCTCTCTGCACCCACACCTCGCTGGGTGCAGTTGACACCTCAGTATTCATAGTATTCTCATGACGTGTTATGTAGGGCTGGTTTAACAAGTAGTTGATTTATCTGTCAGTTTGGTCTTCGTTTACCAAGACTTTGTTAGTCAATTAGTCAATTGTTATGCTATTTTCCATGCTGAATTAGTTATTTTTTGTGAAAGGTGATAGGAACATCTCTTGTAAGCACCAGATTTACATAGGTCCTTATGCATGATTGTGCATAATAATATGTATGATTGCCTGTGGGAAGCAGTATTGCCAGATACTTGATGAGTGAGTGAACGAATGAATGACTGAGTGGCTTAGTGACATTGCCCTTCATAAAAGGTGCATGTGCAACTTGAGATCACAAAGTAGGGGAGGGCAACTGATTTACAGATTTGTTGATTATATAAACGAATCAATTAGTCAATAAAATCCTATAACTATTAGTTGACTCAGCATTTCTTTAGAAGAGGACAGCCCTTTTTTTTTTCAGCCAATACGACGCAATGCCACCACTTTGCCACTTTTGTCATTTATTGATAATCACCTGTTATTTTATTGCAATCGCCTGTTGTTTGCAGACCAAGATGTCTGCGATAGAATACTATCAATTGGGAATCCACACTCACACAAACACACCTTTTATGTTGGAGATGTCGATTTGGAGCTGGCCGAGTTTCTCACAGGTCCTTTCCATGCAGTCGTAGACAGACTGCATTATCTCCTTGGGGTCCTCCTCCACCCAGCTGAAGGAAGCATACACACACACACATTTCAAGTTTTTGTACTTGGCGCAGAAAAAAAAGACACAAAGAAGCAAAGGCGCAGATAAATAACAAGCTGTGTGAAAGGAGACAGAATTACGACGATGTGGTTGTTTCTGCGTCATTATTAATGTAGCTACAGGACTGCCTACCAGAAGCTGCTCACCTAAGAGGGCTCTAGGTTGCGGGGGTGAAAGGGTTAAATGCCCTCCAGGGGCTCATGTTTCCTTCTGGACTAAATTGACTGTCGGCTGGTCGAAGTCTTTCTGGGAACGTCAGGGCTTTTGTCTAAATAGCAACTTCCTTGTTTGAAGCTAGAATGCCAATACCATCCATTGGTAAAGGAGAAGCCATTTGTACAGTTTTATGACGACATTGACTTATCTTATAATTTTAACTTTGAAGCACCTTTGGAATATCACCTTTTCCCATCCTAGGCCATTTCCCCCGATTCTCACTAAACTGTTTGTGTGACTTCTAGGGACCAACATCTTCACATCTGTAATTAAAAAAGTAATAAAACCGAAAAGGCTGGACCTTGGACTCCATGACTTTATGCATCAGACAAAATGAGTAATTCATATAAAAACACAGATAAAGGGATATTTCACTGCCCCTGTCGTCCACTGTCAACACAACCATTCTTCTCAGGTGTCAGGCTCCTCATTCACTTCCATTCATTTTGAGGACCATGTCTAAATATCATATTTCTGAAATATAAACAAATTATACAGCGATATTATTCTGTGCAATATATTTTTCCGTGTCAAAGGTACTTGCTTTTTTTTTTGCCAATGTTGCCATTTTCAAATTATCAGTAAAGGAACTATTTCTCAGTTTGACCAACTGTCACCTTTTCACATAATGTTTGGAATCTTCCTACCAGCAAGGCAGCATGTAACCACGCCCCAAACATTCCATGCAAGGCAAAAGGTACACAGCACACTCAAACCTACAACAAATTGACCGGATCTGCTTTTATTTTTCAAGGGTAATAAATCTGTAAAGACACATCAAATGCCAAACCAAACACATACCTTTGAATCAGAATTGTGTGTTCAGAAGTATGATATTTAGAGTAGGTCCCCAAAATGAATACAGGTGACTCAGGAGCCTGACACTTGACAGCAGGGACAGCTGAAACTTGGTTCTACTAAAAGTGAAATATCCCTTTAAACTGTAACCTTAGAGAGCAGTTCAACATTCCAAGGAAGAGGGGTGGAAAGGGTAGATTAAGATTATTTAACACATAGTGTTTATGTGATATGTGCATAACTCCAGATTGTTGTAGTTAATTATCCTGTAGTTACTATGAAACTTTGAGTTTCAGCAGTTTGCTGTGTATTGCAGATATTAATAGGCATGGGAACAGTGTTCACTGTCACTGTTTAAGCTGAAACCAGAAAACTTGCGTTGGGCTTGTAGGCTGTCCGTTTGCATTGTTGGAATAACTTCTTTTCTTTCCAGCAGAGCACATTTTAATCGCTGAGCTACTCATAGTATTCTCATGACTGATTCTGATGAAGTGACTTGCCAACCAATACGGTGCAATGACACAGCTCATTGGCCATGGTTGTCATTTAATGATAATCACCTGCTAGATTAAAGCAATTAACCCCAAGAGGAAGGGGTAAATGGGTGGATGGATGGGGCGCAGCCGAGGGATTTAGACTTACAACCGGGCGTAAATCCACCCATTTACCCCTTCCTCGAGGGGTTAATTGCTTTTCTACAACAGTTAGACGACTAGATATTATTAAAAAAGACACATAGTTGTGATACAGAAAAATGCGGTCCCGATAGATCCTGTGATTTACCCCGCAAAATGGAGGTCACGTGACGCTTACTAGCCAATCAGAATCATGGATCCAGACCCTGCTTATTTTAACATTGTAGAAGTATATTATAAATATACATTTATATATTTTGAAAATCCTTTTTGAGAGTATAGAATCCCTCCCTTACCATATTCTCTGTACACACACACACACACACACACATACACACATACACACATACACACTAGTGTGGTGGTTTAGCAGAGTCAAGCTTGTCCTATTCTATTCTTAGAAGCACCTGAATAAAACAATGTCCCTGGGCTTCCTATTCCCCAGATCCATCATTATTCTCCTTTCAAAGACACAAGGTCTGCCGGAGAGAGGGCTTTCATCCGCCTCGCTTTGGTGTAGATGAGACAGCAGTTCAGCCATCCTCTTTTTCAGCAGCCAGCGAAAACAACACACACCTAAATACACAACTGTCCAGACACACACACGCGCGCGCACACGCACACACGCACGCAGGCACACATACACACATACACACACACAAGCACACGAGCACGCACACCGAATACAGGATGAAAATGGTCTTTCGTTGTTATTTCACAATCAGTCATTACATTATCATGTCACCATGTCTCTGAGTAGATATGCCCAAACTGTGTCAGGGAGGCATCTGTGCCGTGATTTGATTTAGACTAACGGAATCTCATTTCCACACGCTGGCTTTGAATTACCGGGCCTACGAGGAATCATCATCTAATTGACTGAGATGCTGTGGTGAGACAGAGGTGGAGCAGAGCTGAAAATACAGTGAGAATACGTCCTGTAAAACTTCCGATGGCCTCTTATCTGTGTTCAGCTGCACACTTACCGGATTCCAATGTTTACCTACATGTCTGCACCGACATATACGTTTACAGTGGAAGAGCACAGGTATTGATCAAATGGGCCATTAGCACTTTTAACCGGGCTGTTATAGGAAACACTTATAGTGGATTCCTTTAAAATGTTTCTACAGGATGGATCCCCCTGCACTATTGACATCAGACAATGCACTCACACTGATACAGGGTTCCATTAGGCCTAAGCTCCTCTGGAAACAATCACTAATGCAAACATAAACTCAGGAGAGAGAGCGAGATTCAGGAGAGTGTGGCCTAAATATTAGTACATAAATGTTGTGTTTTGTTACAAGAGGATTTTGTGAGGGGAAGCTTGAATTTTCAAGTAATTTATTCGCATCTCCCATGTCAGCCACGGAAGGGGGGCTGGCATTCGGAGGAGTTTGTAACAATTGGGCTTTTCTTTCCTCCAAAATCTGCATAATTATTGAGGTTAATTCAACACAGAGCTTGTGCGCCGTTGTCTTTGAATACGCCTGCCGCTCCTTGGACGAATAAATTAGCTACAAAGCAACACATGACAGACAAGCGCTGACTGAATACGAGACGTCAGAGAGACTGGGCCGGGGATGAAAAGAAGAAGAGGAGGAAGACGGAGAAGACGAAGAAGAAGAAGAAGATGACAAAGAAAGCCTTTAACTTGGCTGGTTGGAGAGACAACAGTGTTGCTATTTAAAAGCAGTCAGGCCTGAGCTTTCTCACTGATACCATTTCTCTAGTATCTGTGCTACATACTCACTGATCCACAGCCTGGAGGAAACACACACACACACACACACACACACACACACATGCACACGCACACATACACACATGTATATCCTTTCTGTGTCTTTCTCTGCATTCCCTTCGCTTCATTAGCACAGCTAGGACCACTGCAGTTCTAACATTACACCGAGCAGAGAAAACAACATACCTAAATCAACACTGACTCAGTAAGCATTAAACTATATTAAAGGCCCAATCAGTCATCCAAAGGAAAAACAAATGGGTAGCCGCACCACTGAAAATAATAAATAGAAATGGAGATGTTTTCATTCTCTGGACTAACACTAGATAACAGGTACAAATTTGTTTTTAAATTGCATTTGCTACATTTTGTGGCCGTAAAAGGATTGCTTTCTTAAAACTGTAAAACTGACATATATTCCAATTTACAATGGGCTAAGAAAGCTCCAAAAAGCTTTTCCCATCTACAGATCAAAGTCTTCAAGAATGGATGTGAATATACGTATGTATGAAATGTGAATGTATGGATGTGAATATACGTATGTATGAAAAATACAGGATCGGGGCTTTAACCATGAAACATTAAACATTAGATGATGACACACTGAGAAAGATAATGTAACGTTGCATCAGCTTTTTCTGTAAATGAGCTGATAACAATCACCAGTTTTAGAGCAAGAAGATTGGCTGATAGTGATCAGTCTTATTAATATAGAGGATGTTTCAAAATGTCTTCCAGATTGTTTACCATTACGCTAGTAGGGCAACATGTAGTGCAGGCTGAACAGAAATACTATTTGATATGTGAATAAAAATAAAAAAAACACGATCCTGCACTGATAAGAGAGTTGAATGTCACGTTTATCACTGGAAGCAGATCAGTTGGAATGCAGTTCAATACTGCAATGCAATGCTTGGTGACTAATGGGTGGCACAAATAGCCTGCGTTTTCTGCTCCACCAGACTGAACGGAATCAGAGTAGGCTGGTCGCCGGTAGGCCGTGGCCATGACCAATCTCATATTTAGTCAACCTATATGAAAGATTTGATTATCGATTGGAGTAGCCACAATGGAACACAATATGTTGGATTTACTGAAAAAGACGATTCAAATCTCTGCCTCAACATTCTTTTTTTAATTTCTTTTTAATCGGAGCCAGCATTGCTTTTTGCTGCGAGCTCAGCTACTTATTCACCCGGCTACAGTAATGTCAAACAGCTGCACAGGCAATAATCACATTCTGCAATTAGTTTATACACCCACAGTTATTGCCAGATTTCCCTCACTGACATCCCTCTGCCTGTCTAGAAGTTGGACGGGGGAGTTGAGTGAGAGTTAATTTACTTAAACCTGTCCCTGCTCTAGCTTTTATGCTCCTAGTGGCGTTCTCATCTCCCCTGGCTCTGGACATGACGGATGTGCGTCCTTGACATGACGGATGCCCAGGTGGCCGTGTGACGTGAGGAGACTTTGGAGAGCTCTCGTCGGGGACGATAAGCCGTCTGAGTGGTGCTGTGGGGGCGGAGGGGCAGAGACCTGAGTGTTCCCTGACTCCAGCATGTCCTTGTAGACCCTAAAGTCACGTCTGGAGTGCCGAAGGGGCCACTGCTCAGCCGATGACCAACCGGCCTGTCTGGAGTAATACCACTGGCCTTTCAAGGCCCTTTCTGCTTGAGTGCTCAATTAGACAGTAAAAGCCCCCCTACTCCTGGTAAGTCCAAGAGGAGTGCTGGTTCAGCATGGCTCCACTTGGTTCATAGTGGGGGGATGGGGGGGGGGCAGCAGCACCAGAGTGGGAGGGCTGAATCAAACCCTGAGGGCAGATAGTTCAGAAACAAGGGATGCCTCTCCAACCCACCAACAAACACCAAAACAACAGAGAACAGGTACTAGTCAAACAAAAGGAAGCTAATCATTTAAGTGGAGGGCTTTTCTGTTCCGCTGGTTAAAGCCTCTGTAGTCCTGTTGTTTGAGCAGCACTCAGCTCTTGATTTGTTGACTCTTAGAGCAAGGAAAGAAAGGATCAGTGTTCTTCTCCAGAAGAGAACCACCTGTATTGTCATATTTTTCCTCTTACCCGGAGTGTTATCTATCCATTTACCCGGAGTGTTATCTATCCAGTTACCCGGAGTGTTATCTATCCATTTACCCGGAGTGTTATCTATCCATCCAGATGGTTCCAGTGTGATTCGCCTCATTTTGGAGATATCTGCTGTGTGCTGTCACTCCAATACAATGGAACATTCATTATTATGGGGGGGTGTAGTTCGGTAGAAAATAGTTCCTGCATGAAACTGCTCACAACAAGTTCTGTGGATTATCTTGAGTAACCGGGTCATGATTTCTGTAAAGAGACATTGCTTTTGAGTTTTTCACATGTATTTTTTGGTGCTTTCTTTGAGCGTCACCAACCGAGTACCATTCAGCTCCATTGTATTGGAGTGGCGGCAGACATCACTAAGGCAGATATTTCCAAAACTAGGTGAATCACACCGAAACCATTTGGATGGATAGATAGCACTCCGGGTAATGGGGAAAATACGTGTTTTGTTGAAGTTTGGGTGAACTGCCCCTTTGAGTAGAAGAAGTCAGGCGAAGATATTGGGGACCTCTACTTTCCCGCACAGAATTTAAAGTGGACAAACGGGGGGGAAACGGGGAAGTTTCTTGCCCACTTATCTGTTTCAGACAGTAAGTGCTGACAGGCTCATTCTCCGTCACAGTAATCTCCGTAGTCTCCTAAGTAGAGAAGTACTGGCCTGGGAAGAAAAGCCCCGATCAGCACTTTTTACACATCGCATTTCCTCTCACTACGAAGTGATCACAATACCAGTCGGAGTGGCCCGCTCTTTTTTTTCTCTCTCTCTTTTTTTTTTCTCCTCCTCCGGTGTATACCCATTATAGAGTGGCGAGTCACAAAGCCCCACTCAGTGGTAGGCATCCTGACCCCCGTGTGCCTTTCACATGGTAAACAGTTTCGGATGGGCCCGGTATTGTGCCGATTATAATACAGCGTCTGCTTTATGGCATGGAAAAAATGCATTGTCCCCCCCGTAAGGGGCGGTGAAAGAGCCATTGAGGGCCGGCCAAGGCTTCTCCGGAGTGCCGGGGCTTTTGACCGTGACATAGGCTGGCGGGTGGTGGTCAAACACCCCGCATACCGCCCTGACAGAGGGGCTGTGGTTGTGAGGGAGACACCGTGCCAAAGAAATATAGGGACTCTACGGAGAGGTGGCAGAGGGTTATCTTTGAGGAATTTAACCCACTGAGAGGAGACAGAGCAGCTTCTTAACAGTAAAAAAAAGGCCAAACGGTATCATCTGGAGCGTACTGTATTTGCGCAGGACAATCCATACCGCTGCATGATAAACCGAGACCCAGGAAGTCTCCAACAAGTCTCTGCATCCTGCCTCTAAGTAGGCGTCAAAGTGCCGCAGTGAGCGCTGGAGCTCGGCCAGGTGGGAATGAGACACTTTGCAGGCGGAGACAGAGAGGTAGAGAGAGGTGGCCCTCATCCCTCCGCTCCCCATTAAACATTTAGAGCAGCACTCCTCCGGCTCTCAGCACAGATATGAGAGCCACTGCTGCTGCTATGCAAGGCCTCACCGTGGAACTGCTCAATGTCAGAGAAGTGTTTCTTAATGTCACAGCCCCCCTAACAGAGCACTGAAAGTTTGCAGAATCTTTGGATGCATTTTATATTGCTTCTTCTCCCTTGAATAAGTGAAGTCTTGAGTCACTGCTATGCTGTACTAGAGTAGGGGCAGAATAGTATCATGGTTGAAGCTACTTATAGCTAGGCTCTAATCTCTTGTCTCTAATTATAGTGATCCATGCGTAATGCTAATCAGATGACTAACAGGGTTTGACTGCCCCATTTGACTCCATTGCCACAGGGTTACTTATGATCATCCCATCAGATCAATGAGAGAACACGAGGGCCAATGTAGTGACGGAAAAGGCAATGGCCTACATGAACACACCCAAAGCTATGTTTTCCCATATGTAGCTTCTTTAAAATTGCAAACCTCCAAACCACAAGTTGGCCTCATATTCATGAATGCAAATCTCATATCAAATATCCGTGCTAAATGGAAAATTAACAATCCAACGCTCAGTTTTTCTCTCCTATTACCATATCAAGCACATGCCACAGTGGTTGCTAATTTTAGCATCACAAAACAGAGAAATGTGCGGTTGCTCCAGTTTGAATTCACCGAGGCACAACGATGAATGGGGGGGGTAAGGCATGCAATTGGCCAATGTTATGTAAAAGAGTCACTTTTAGACCATTTTACCATGTCTGATGAGAAAAAAGAACTGGTGTGTCAATCAATCTAAAGTGCCATAAGGACATGGTGTCCTGGGCGGTTTCTCTATAGACACAAACTCCATTATGCTTCAATTCCTCACAATATGAGTCAAAGGCATTAAAAAGGAATGGTCCCATAGATGTTATGAGTAAAAATGAACCTCCGTCATAGTGGCACATTAGCTCAACGCTAGGCTTTATTCTGACCACTCTTTTTCATTCTTTCAGTCATTCTTTTAGTCAGCCATTTGGAAGGAATTAATTCAGCAGAGCTGTCAAGGACACGGTCCTTCCACTGCTGTCAAAGTCCTCCGAAATTCACTTTCAAAATTCTGTTTACACTGAGAGGAGAACTACACCGAGCTAAATTGTCCCAACAACAAACTCAGAGGCTTTTGTTTTTCGTAGACACTGCGTGAGGCAAAAAAGAGAGAGCATTTCAGCACGAATTTTGGCTGTGTTTGATACCATACCGGAAAAATAACTCACAGACAATCCCATGAGAAGACAGGAATAGATGACAAGAGCTCCGCTCTAACATTTAACTTTTTTGTTCGGAGACAGAAAATAAGCTATTGTCTCAGTGAAGTCACCGATTTAAAAAGGTAGCTAGTGGAATATCAGAGTTCCGTCTGCACCGGGTATGGGCCAGTGGAGACATGAGAGAGGGACAGGAGGGAACGAGAGAGAGCTCGGAGGAGGGCACATGGGAGGAGGAGGACATTGCCTTAGCCCCCCCCCACCCCAACAGGTGCATTGTCTCCGACATCAAAGACAGAGACACATATGTTAGAGTGGCTGCATGGTGCCTCCTGTTGAGAGACAAGAGAGAGCAAGTCCTGGTCACTGGCCACTTCCTTGTCTCTCACTCCATCCTGAACCCTAATCCTCCTCAACCTCCCCTCCCCTTCCACCCCTTCCATCCCTCCATCCCCTACCTCCTTTAGACAAACATGAGGCCCTATAACCTGAGAGCCAGAGGGGGTATCCTGCCGTACGCTCTTCTCCTCAGAAATGGACTGTTAAATAGTGATGACCATAGTAAACGCGTACTTTCACTTCACTCTGGATTCTCAAAAACGGAGTTGGAGGAGAAAGTGCGTAAAGTTTACAGAGCAGAGCAAAGACGACATCATAAAGTTAACAAAAGGAGGGAGACGACCCAATGGGTCTCGGAAGGCAGATCTGAGGATGTTGAGGGGGAATTAAGTGTGCAAAGTCCCTGCAGAAGCAGCCTCGTGCACTACCTCTCCTGCCTGTTGCCCAGACACTTCTAAGTCTCCATCAAAGTCCCAGGGGGAGTGGGGGGGGGGGCAAAAAAATGCGGATGAAACTCAGTGTGAGTTCAGTTTCTTTTAACATTATCTCTCCCAAAACACATTGATGTTAGTTCCAATCATGGTTTCGTCCTGCCGTGGGGAGGTAAACAAACATCAGCATAGGCTACATTTTGTTCCAGTCACGAAAAAGTTTGATTTGAACATCATTCACCTCGTAATATGTGTGACTGCTACCACCAGTTTGATGCTGACTGAGATACTGGTGGATCCAATTATGCCTCCTGTCACCCCTGTCACAGACTGTCACCCCTGTCACAGAGAGGCAAAGAGTTCGGGTGGCTTTGGTTTACATGGAGGGTGTGTGGGAGGTGTGGAGGGAGTTTATGCTGCCACGGTTAGTCATCCCCCTAGTCAGCCCTAGCGTCAGATTATGGGAGTGTAGTTATCGCCGTCTCCCAGGGTGGGGCTTTGGCTATGCGGAGCCTGGGTAAATCCTGGGGAGTTTGACTTGGGGCGCCGAACACTTAATTGGATTTCTTTCATTGAGGAAGAGCATGGAGAATCCAATCAGCTTGGCCCCCATGTAGCCAACCCCCCCCCCAGT
>OMKL01033091.1:7678-26561 GCA_900302295.1 Parasudis fraserbrunneri
CTTTTTCTTTTTTTTCCTCTTTTTTTTTTTTTTTTTTTTTTTTTTTTTTTTTTACTATACAGAGTCTTAAATGTCACAGACATTTCACCACAATGTTCTATTCCACTTTTAAACACTGCAAACAAGTGTGGTTTGAAATGCTATAAAGTTAGATGTTGATTTCATGTGACAGCGACAAGCACAGCCCAAACCAGCGCAGCTCATTTCTACAGCCTTAAAGCTGTCAGAGGCCTAAAACACTAACAGGGCTATTAGAGGGAGATCTGAGGCACCTCTGTAACACACATATTCAGACAGATTTAAAAGGGAAATAACCTCTGTGTTTTGGCTGCTCCTCCTCCCCTCCAGCCTGTCAACCCCATAGAGACAAGAAGCAGGGAGAAAGCCCCAGAGACACCCAGTGGTTCCTCAGCCTGTGGCCCATCCCTCTCGTGCCTCTCTTTTAGGCAGTCTGGAGAGGGCTGAGTAGGGAGAGAGACAGAGCCTGCAGAGCGCACACACAGCTGGAGCCTTTTAAAGGCCAGGCAGAAACATCTGGAAAACCAGCAGCTCCACTCCGCTATCTTTTTCTCTAGGGTATTTGGAGTAGCAGTACAATACACAGCTAACCGCTAATTCACTCTGTTTCCATCATGTTAATAGTTCACGAATGTCGCCATGGGCTCTTTCGTAATCTGTCAACCGTGCATTAGAGTAATTTACATGGGGCAAGAATGTCATTGCAGGTCAGTGGAATTTAGTCTGAAGAGGGTGACATAAGCAAAGCTGTATGTCACAGAGCATAAGAAAGGACTCACAGAGCAAATTGCCTCTGGATACAGTGACCAAGCACATTTTCACTTTGAAGTACTTTGTGATCATTACTGGTATATGGATGTTTGCACAATGGGAAAGACACGTATCTCTCCTCCAGCTGACCTGACATAAGATGATATGCTGGGAGCAGACCACCAGCAGGTTGCATTCAAACTTCCTGCAGATCTTCTCCTTGATGCGGTAGTGCATGTCTGAGGAGTCATCCGAGTAGAGCTCGTAGAGGAGGATCTTCTCAGGCAGCTGGATGGCCAGGCGGTTCCTGTAGATGGCGATCTTCTTCACCAGCTCCCGGCACTTGATCCTCACTAGAACAGGAGGCGATTGGAAGGAAAGGAGAGGGTCATTGAGGTCAAAGTTCATGTCCGAAGCATTTCAACAGGGGCAGTCTGCTAATGTGTATACCACAGTTTATGACTGCTTGACAGCATGACTGCTTATTATGAGGGGTGTAACGATTCAATTTATTCTGATTCTTCCTCATTTTACATTTTGACTATGGTTCAATTTGATTCGATTCAAATTGTCTAATTTTTATACTTTTTAAAAGAGCAAGATATAAGGTTGACAGGAATGATTCAGTCAGCAATAATTTAATATATGCAATCAAAACCTTACAGCAAGGAATTAGTTCACAGAATTACGTTTATAAATTCATTACTTAAATAGATAAATACATTCATTTTCATTAATACTGATTAGCAACTTTACACTGATACAATTGAAATGCTCATACTGATGCATCACAAAGCATTAATGTTTTTTTTCTACTGACTATATAGTTTCTACGAACTATATTATCTCGCAAGAAAAAAAAACAATTATTGCAGTGCTCCTCACTTTCCTGTCGCTCTTCACTGGATCGGTCAAGTTGTTTAAAAAGTATATTAAAGTGTATTAACGGATAGCCCCTTCAGATGAACCATCTCGTTTTCAAAGGGATCCAACACAAAACATACAATACAACAGACACAATCACATACAACATACATAAAGGCTCTCATTTACTGACCCACTCACAATTCAATCCCATAAACCCACAACACCCACATGTGATAAGTAGGAAATAGATACCACAAAACATATAATGCAGTAGTAGTAATAATAGTAATAATAACAAAAATAATAGTAATAATAATAATAATAACAAAGTGAACCAACAAGCAAAAACCATACAATATTAAGGGGGCAAGAGGACATTACCATTAAAAACAGCAGTATGGCATTTTAAGAAAGGGTAATAATGAGTTCTTAAAGAGGCGTAATTAATTAAGACTGTTCCAGTCAGAAGGAGCTTTGAATTTAAAGGCACATCTGCCAATTTCTTTATTAGTTTTGGGAATAAAAATGAAAGGTTGCTGAATATGTCTAAGAGAGTATGAGGATATGTATGGTATTAAATATTGTTTTAGGTAAGAGGGATAATTGAAAGGGCTACATTTGAAAATGAATTGGAGCCAATTGTAAGGTCTTCTGGCATTGAGGGGAAACCAGTTCAAAGTTTCATACATGGAGCAGTGATTAGTACGATAAGGACACCTTAGGATAAATCTACAGACACTATTATAAATAACACTGAGGGTTTGAAGATGTGTTTCAAAGGTGTTCTGGTAAACAATGTGGGCCAAGTCCAATATAGGCAATAACAAGTGTGTAACAATTATTTTCCTCATCTGAAGAGTAAAACAATATATTAAGCGATACAGTATACCTAGGTTGCGACTTAATTTGTTTATAACAATGTTGTTACACTTGTAAGTCGCTTTGGATAAAAGCGTCTGCTAAATGACTAAACTGTAAACTGTAAAAGCACTGGATCAATCCAGAAGCCCAGGTAATTAAAAGAATTCACTTGTGCAAGGGATGATCCATCATTAAAAAAAATAGACAAACCTGAAGCGTCACCAAGACCTAGTCTGGTACAAAACAACATACAACATTTTATTTTTGTTCAGCAATAGTTTGCTGGATGAAAACCACTTCTGAACAGAGGCAAACTCATGTTGTAAGGATCTTTCAATTATAGACCTGTTAACATTTAATGTATAAATTACAGTGTCATCAGCATATAATTGTACTTGACAGTCAGAAAAACTTTAGGGAGGTCATTATTAAAAATGGAGAAGAAAAGTGGTCCTAGAGATGAGTCTTGTGGTACTCCCTTATCAACAGTTAAGTAGTCAGTTTGGCTACCATTGAGACTGACACACTGGCGTCTATTATGAAGGTATGAGTTAAACCAAAGTAGAGTATTTTGAGAGACACCAATGGAATAACGTTTGTCAATAAATAAATAATGATCAACGATTGTTGAAGGCCTTGGTTAAATCAAGAAAAATTGCACCAGTGAGTTTGCCACTCTCAGAAGCAGTAAACACATCATTAGTACATTTTAAAAGAGCTGTAGGTAGTTGTTGAGTAATTAGGTCTGAAGCCAGACTGGCATGGAGATAAGATGTTGAAATCAGTAGCATAGCATGATAATTGATTGAAAATTAATTACTCAAAGACTTTAGCTACAGAGGTGATGATAGAAATTGGACGGTAATTGTTAATATCATAAGGGTCACCTCCCTAATGAAGTAGAGAAACTATGGCACATTTCCAGGTGGAAGGGAGGGCACAAGTTGATAAAGAGAGGTTAAATAGGTCACAAAGTGGAAACATCAGAATATGAGCAGCTAACTTAATAAATATAGTCTCAATGACATCTGGTCCAGGTCCACAGTCATCCTTTAGTTCATTAATTGCATGTTGAACTTCAACAGGTAGTATTCTTCTAAAGGAAAAATAACTGCTACAGGTAGAGCTACTAAGAGAATCACATGCCATAGATAGGACAGACACATAAGAGCTACCTACAGAGGAAAGGTGCTGATTAAAAACATTTGAAATAACAGAAGGGTCATGAATGATGCTGTTGTTGTCGACGCAAATCTGGGTACTTGGGTATTTTTTATTGACTTATTGAGGATGTTGTTTATTCTTTTCCAGAACTGTTTTGGGTTATGCCTATCTTCAGAAAGATGTTTTTTGTAAAAGGCAGATTTAGCATTACGTGTTTTTGTCTTACATACATTCCTTAAAAATCTATATTTGTACCAGGATCCTTGGTTTCCCTGAAAATGTTCTAGACTTTGTCCCGTTGTTTAAAGACTAATCAGATCAGAGCTGATCCAGGGCAAATGTCCACCTTTAACTCTGATTTCCCTACAGGGAGCATATTTGTCAATGACTTTTGTGAGTTCAGAGTGAAAATAATTCAAAGCATCTTCAACGTACAGTATAAGATGAAATCTGTCACAGTTTATTGAAATCAAATCGTGTATGTAATTATCAAAATGAATGTTGTTGCATTGTCTGACTCTAATGCATTTTGGAGGAAGACTGAAAAATGTAATCATCCATACACAAAAGATAGCGGAGTGATCACAAAAGCAATCAGGTAGAACGGCAGAATGTATCATTCTGTCAGGATGAGTGATAAGGATCCAATCTAATGACTTAGAGCTGGCACAGACTCTGGTAGGCTCGTTGATCAACTGAGTTAAGTTTCAACTTTTAAGCAGGTTTTTATCATTTGATGAAGAGCAGTAAAGCCAATTACTGTTAAAGTTGCCTAAGATAATAATTTCACCTGGGTGTTAAAATGAGGTAAGGGTGTAATAATAACAAAAATGCTTGTGGAAGGTGAATTCCCCATTGTCTTTCATAATACATAAAAAGATATATCAAACCCCTTAACCACCAAGGCAAGGCAAGGTAACGCAACTTTATTTATATAGCACAATTCATACACATGAGGCATTTCAAAGTGCTTTACATAAAATAGATAAGAGGAAAGAGGATAAAAAAAGTTTTAAAAAAGACAAAAAAGAATTAAAGTCACAGTGCATTTTAGAGTCAAGGTGCAATTTTTGGCAACGATTACATTTAAATGAAAGGCAAAGGTGAACATAAAGGTTTTTAGCCTATTTTTGAAAGTAGCCAGAGTTGGGGTAGATCTAAGATATTCCAGAAGTTTATTCCAACTATGTGTAGCAGAATAACTGAATGCTGCTTCACTACCTTTTTTTAATTTTAGGAACAGTTAGCAGACCAGTCCCTGATGACCTCAGAAGTCTAGAGGGTTCATAGGGTGGAAGCAAGACAGAGATCTATTTTTATTTTGTTATTGACTTGATGTGGGTGTTAAAATTTAGATCTGAGTCAATAATAACACCAATATTTCTGACTTGGTTTTTAGACTTCAAAGAAAGGGAATCAAGATGAGCATCAACCTTCAGCCTTTCTTCTTTAGCACCAAAGACAATTATCTCAGTTCTGTCAGGAATCACTCACGTCATTAGTTTAACTATTTATTATAATGTAGAATAAATAGCAATGGCAATACAGTTAGTCTTGGCAGTATGGTTCTACTCCATCATTATTCATTATTTCTTTTATTTTTCCTTTTTTCTTTCTTTCTTTTTTTTCCCGTTCCTGCTGATTAACTCCTGTTCCAAGAGTTGAGTCCCCTATGTGCTTTGTGATCTACAATCTTGTTTTTCATTATCTCAATAAGTAATTGATCACAAAAGAAAAAGAAAATTGTGCTGTGAAAAAGGAGGGAGCACCTTTTTGTTCAGTGATGAGGTGCTGGACGATGACATCGGTCATGCTGTCTCTGTAAGCATAGCGGTCTTTGTAAAGGCCATGGACCGTGCTGAAGATGAGCTGGAAGAAGGCAATGGTCCCATCCTGGCAGCCCAACACCTTGACAGGAGATAACAATGTAGCAGTACATCCTATTAACACCTCTAAGAAAAGACAGAGAGAGAGAGAGAGAGAGAGAGAGAGACAGAACATTCCTGTCTAACACAGCAGAGAATCCTGCCAGCACCCAATTCTCTCCCTCCCTACGCCTTGTCACTTTTAGTTAAATATAGTCAAAGCAAAAGCTACTAGAGGTGTTGCTTTGGGCTAATGATACATTTTACACAGTACAGTATGATGTGACTCAGAATCAGTGAATCTTAAGAAGTGATGTTGTATAAAATAGAATAAAAAAAGAAAAAAGAAAAAAGAAAAGAAAATGTGACTATGTATCGTCACTGTAAACAGCAGGTCCCAGCTGTCCGTCTGTCAGACCAAGTCTGACCAAGCACCTCAGACACCTCAGCAGTTTTACACTACAGTTCTCTGTCTCCCTCTATCACGCTGAAACAATGCATTTATGGGTTCTGAGTCTGATGATTTGACTGAACTTGTCTCCCCGACATAATTGGACCCACCACATAGTTGGAGTCCGGCTTAACCCGGCACGTCCACACCCAGGAGTTCTGCTCTCCGATGGTGCCGAGTCGCACCCCGTCTTTGGTGTAGAGGGAGGCCTGTCTGTCGGAGCCGCCCATGACTATGTACTCGCCCTTGGAGAAGTAGCTGACACAACACGGGTCATAGGTGAGGGTCCTGTCTTTGCCGATCTGAGAAAAGCAAAAGCGATATTATTGCCATAAGAAATGAATTTCTCTCATATTTATGGACCTGGGACCTGGGCCAACACTTTCCACTGTCTGCATCTACACACACATCAAAGCCCACAACACAGTCAACCCATCCCTTTGAGCGTCTGACCAAAAGAAAGGGAAAAAGAAAACAGTCTCTTTCTTCTAAATAGCCTCTATTGTACTAGCACTCAAGGTCCATTTGAGCAACGTCATATCAGTTCCCCCAACTCAGCATCTGTTTCTCCTCACCCTGGAAAAGAACCTCCTGACAGTCCATACTTTTACCCTAAAATGCCCATTTAGACAAGCTCTTTTCTTTTATTGTAGACTTTTCTAGCGCTGTAATCAAAACAACATGTTCACTTAAACAGATAAATAGGCCAGTGACAATGTATGAGCCTAAGGTTTCATGGCACAATAATGAAGGGTGCATATTTGTCTATAATTACGGTATTGCCCAAAGGGAATACGGGGGAGGGAGAGGCAGTAAGGGGACCATTATTAAAAGCTGAGCAGGATCACATCCAATGCACTGTTATGGTTTCAATAGACCCTGACAGTGTGATTACGACAGGAAATACAGGCCTTAAAGTTGAGTGAAGTGTTATCAATCCCTTATGTTTCGGACAGCAGGCCTACTAAATGGCTTAAATGTTATTGTTCCTCGTTGCTATGGCAAAGTGAGTGAATGATAACACACAGGACATTAGCCAACTGTTATTTCCCACCTCAGTCTCAGGCCTGCATTCCTGTGGTCATCAAAAGGCCCCTTAATGCTGCTTGCAGTGACTGCGTTACAAAGTCTTGTTCAAGTGCACATTTGGGGTGCATATTGTACATACATTATTGGGACTTAGCAAAGATACATACACTGACCAGTCATTCTATTTTGGGTTCTCATAAGACCTTTGTGGTGCTGACATGTGTTACTCACCTGCTTTCCACTAAGCTGATAGAAGGACAACTTCTGACCCCAGTCTGCCACAGCCAGAATATCATTGTGCTCATCCCTGAGAGCACACAGCAAAAATAAGAGTTTAGACCAGAAATTTTCCGGCCAACATACTGACAGCACATTAGTATACAGTAATGATGCGGGCTTCAACTCTAAGTGCTATGAAACCCAAACCTGCTTGATCTTCCCCAGGGCCTCCTTCCTCCATCTTTACCTAATTAACCCTTTTTCTTTTCCCTACCTGGTCAGGCTGTAGTGGTCTGATTCTGAGAGGCTCTCCTCCCTGTGTTCTCCTCTCCCTGCCTGCCTATCTCCCTCCCTCTGCCTGCTGCTCAGTGGTTCTAATCTGTAGCCACTGCAGTACTGCCTACTCTGGCTGTAGGGGGCATCAGAGAGCAGGCCATGCTGCTTCGACAGGCTACTATCATCCTCAGCACATTGATCCTCTTCCTCACCGAACGACTTCCACCTCCACCGTTCCCTGTGTGGACCTGTCTGGTTAAACACTGCCATCTGTTGGCCCTATCCGGGCCATACACTTACAACGCTGCATTTCAGTTACCTTGATCGTAATATCTTGGTGACAGTTTTGAGTGAATATTGTTAAAAACCTTAGATGGCGCACCATCTGCTTGTCTTTATAGTGGAGGTAGCCGAAGAAAAGACTAACTTTGAAGGGTTCCAGGCGATAGACCAGATAGGAGAGGCGGAGCCTCCAGGACGCTCTATCTTCACCTTTTCATCCCCATTCTTGTTTCTGATGCTCACCACTCCGTTCATCATGCCCAGGGCCAGGTACTGACCATCATTAGTCCATCTGCAGTCAAATCAAGCCATTCATTTAGAAATGTGTTAAGGTGTGAATGGTAATAGCATTATGTATATTTATTTCAAAAAAAGAAAAACAGAGACCATGGCACTCAACCAGTATACAGTTAAAATGCCTTTATTAAATTGGCATGTTCAAAATGGAACAGTTAAAAAGCTTTGCCGTGTTTCTGCCACATGGCCTTCGTCAGCCTCTTGTTTTTACTCTTTCTATTTCTGTATGTATATTTATTTATTGTACTCACCCACAACATGTTATCTTACTGCTCACTTTATGTTTGGATACAGATTTTTGCTCTGGTGACCACAGACCTAAAAAAAAAAGGAGAGAAAAAAAGAGAGGATACCCACATATATCTGGTGCATATATCTAACATAGAGCTGTTATTTTCCTACAAAGTGGGAATATCTTTCCACAATATTGCATATCGTATAGCATAGACCTAATGTAACATACTCACCAAAGTCCCCGGAGGAGCAGGAAGCCAGTTGGTGCGTGACAGGGTTGTAGGCAACACATTGGATGGAGTCATTATGGCTATGGACACACACATATTAAATTATATAAGAATGCACAAAAATGAGCTTACTGTAGCACTGAAGTGATGTGTAAGGGTAAAACCTACGTGTATTTCAAAATGCCCTCTAGTTTAGATGTCCAGATGATAATGCTTTTGTCAGCAGACCCCGAGGCAAACCTTTTACCTGAGGAGAAATACAGAACTGGGTGAGAAAACAGCAATGGCTTATGTCAGAAATTGTGTACATTAGAATTTGACAGCCAGCCAAGTACCATCTTTGGCATAGGCCACACAGTAAACTGTGTCCTTGTGGCCTTTTAGGGGCTGGATAAGAGTTCCATCTGATGTGTCATACACCTGCAACAAGAAGGAAGTTTAATACGTTTGAGTTTTCGTTAGCTATGCTATGACAAAACAAAGTACACAACACAGGACGATCTTACCAAAACACGATTTCCTGCAGCTACAATGAGCTGGCTGCCATCTGGCTTGAAGGCAATGTCATATATACTGGGAGGAAGAGTGAGAATGGAATGAGTGACACAAACATGGCACTGTTACTGTCAGACAGTATTCAGCAGAGAGCCAGGGAGACTAGCTTCCTAACGTTAGCCTTCTTACACCTACGCTCTGTTAAAGAAAATGTATCTAGCTAACGTTAGTGTATGTATTCGTTTACATTATATGGTGTAGTAAAACAAATATCGCTCATATAAACTAGCTAGCCTGCTGCTTGTATTTTCTGCTGTATATAGTATTTTCTTTCTACGGGGTGGCTTGCTTGCTCACGGTAGTTTACATAGCAACCGCCGTTGCTAACCACATCACTGCATCAGGCCTATCCTTACTTGCACTCGAATCAATCGATAACGTTAAATTCTCACCATTGCTCAACTTTGTCACGATCGTGTACTCTGTCTATCCATGCGGGGACGGCTCTCATTCTGACGAGTAACTACAAATCTTGCTAATATTTTCAACAGGTTGTACTAGCTTAGACCATTCTTGCGAACAGATTTTCTAGATGTGTGTCTATCCACTGCGCAGACTCGGCCCACCTACTTCCTGTGTTTTCTTGAGCGCTTGCCGTGGATGAAAACACAGAAGAGATCTACAGTAACGTGCTTAGAGACCAGATCATATAGACTGTAAAACGATCAGGTATTTGTTCTACATTCCTAGGGGAAATTTAAACTGAAGGACATTTAGGTAAGACAGTCCCTTACTTGAAGCAGTCTGTTGTACTGCAATACGGTAGGATTTGATGTTCCATAAAAGTCATGAAATACTGATCAGATGATGTCTTTGTGTTTATTTTTTTCACCCATGAATTTTTAGATGGAGAAAACACATTGAGAGAGAAGACATGACTGCCGATGTGGGAATAATCACTGGATCTCAGCAGGTCAACACAAACTGTGCCACCCCACCCTCCACCACTGACACAACCAGGCAGAACAACAGTGCAGACCTCCACACGGAGCTCTCTACCAATGACAGTAAAGCAGGAGACACAGACTGTGTAAAGAAGGGCAAGGATGACTTGTGCCACCCTTCTAGAATGCCCCTAGGGTGGACAAGATTGGTCAAGCAGAGAAAAGCTGGCAAGACAGCTGGCAAAATGGACGTCTACATAACAAGGTGACTCAGTACTTTTCTGTAGTGTTGTATTTTGACAGGTGCCCAATTCACCAGAGGGAGGGGGAGAGAGATGGTGAGAGGAAGAGCGAGAGAGACAGGGAGGGAGAGACAGAGAGCCATAACTCTGTGGTCCTCTGTCATCTCCTCCAAGTCCTCATCAGCATGATATATAGCTCCAATCCTACACAGGTGTCACTAACACACACAGACACACACTTAACAGACACACACATACAGAACCATTATTCATGCGCACGCACACAGAAACACAAATTGCAGTCCAAGCAGATGTAACTTAATACAGAACTGATTGTTGAATGTAGGAGTTTTGATTTCTAATAAGTCTGATTAATATACTTTGTATACTAGAAAAAATAAAGATATTCCAGTGGTATAGCACTGGTGGAAATCAGAGTTAGTCAGAAAGCATTCCCCACTCCTGGAATGCTGATGATGCAAGGAGTAGAGGTGGCGAAGGTGGATGAATTTAAATACTTGAGGTCAACTGTTCAAAGTAACAGGGAGTGCAGAAGAGAGGTGAAGAAGAGAGTGCAGGCAGGGTGGAGTGGGTGGAGGAGAGTGTCAGAAGTGATTTGCGACAGAAGGGTACCAGCAAGATTGAAAGGGAAGGTTTACAATAGGGTAGTGAGACAAGCTATGTTGTATGGTTTGGAGGCGATGGCACTGACAAAAAGACAGGAGGCAGAGCTGGAGGTAGCAGAGTTGAAGATGCTAAGATTTTCATTGGGAGTGACGAGGACGGACAGGATAAGGAATGAGTATATTAGAGGGACAGCTCAGGCCAGATGGTTTGGAGACAAAGTGAGAAAGGCGAGATTGAGATGGTTTGGACATGTGCAAGAGAGATGCTGAGTATGTTGGGAGAAGGATGCTGATGATGGAGCTGCCAGGCAGGAGGAAAAGAGGAAGGCCAAATAGGAGGTTTATGGATTGGTGAGGGAAGACATGCAGGCGGTTGGTGCATCAGAGCAGGATGCAGAGGACAGGAAGAGATGGAAACGGATGATCCGCTGTGGCTCGCATGTTTGTGTGGTAATTTCTGTTTCTGTAATAATTTCTGTTTCACCATTGCAATAGTATGTGGTGTCATATAAGCCCATGTGGGTTGGGCACATTGATTGCCTGACACATAAACAATCAATCAATCATATAGTGACTATTATCATTATCGATTAGTATGGAAATACGGTATATTGTGATATGATTTTTGGCTGCAGCACCCTAATGCATCCATATCATAACTCCTGACATTAAGAACATGACGCAATTAGATCACTATCACTTGGAGTAACTTGAGTGCTTTTGAAGTCCCCAGGGGCAGACCTTCCGCTCCAGAGCATCTCTGCAAGCTTTCCTCCTACAAGATGGAGAAGAGGATTTACACATAGGCCTCTTTGACTTCACTACATCCAGGAATGGCAATGTTACAGCTAAACTCCCCGGCCAGGAAAAACAGAAAAGGAGAAAAAAAGTAGGAGTGGACACTAGACAAAAGAAGACAGAAGATAGTACAGAAATATTGGATCCACATCCAAATAAAACCAAAAGGGCCTCTTCTCCTTCCACATCCTGTAACCAGAAAACCGGAGCCAGATATCAAAACGGCATGTCAACCAAGCAGACTTCTGACAGGTCCTCCTTGACCAGTAGTGATATCAGAAAGGAAGATGTACAGAGCAGGGAAGACGGTAACCATTCACACATTAACATGGACATCATAAAGGAGGAGAACACACAGGCATTAGATAGGTATAATAGTAAAACTGATAAGACTGAGAGGTGTTCTACACAGATCCTCTCCTCCACAGTAGTGGATGGTGATAAAATGGAGAAGAGTCCTCAGAGGAAGGGACTGCTGAGAGAGAAGCTTCTCAGACTGGCTCCTCCCACTGGCCCCAACTCTCTTGATGGTCAGCAGGAGATAAAAACATTCTCACAGCCTCCTCCCCGAGTTATAACTATCCAGTCTGCCACTGAGAGTGAGGGGGAGGAAGGTGGGATTGAGAAAAAGCTACAAGGAGAGCCCGATTCGGAATGTGCAGCTGATGTTGACAGTGAGAGGGAGGTGGCAGAGGCAACGTTGTCACCTGAGACCACTAGAGGTCACTGTTCACCAGACAGAGATTCTCAGGCCAGTATGTGTGATTCACAGTCTTGACAAATCATAAGCTTAACTAATGTTTCCTTGTCTGGATCTACTCTTCTGCTTTTGAAGTTTGCCTACATGCTATAAATTTGTTTCCTATCTACCTAGAGTCCAAAATATTTGAAGACAAACGGAAAACAAGTCCTTATTTCAGCGGGAAGTCACAGAGAGATGGTAATAGTTAATTGATACACAAGACAGATAAAGCTCACAGCCTTGTATTGTCCAAAGTAGATCTATGTTGACTTTTGGCCTTCATAGAGTAAATGAAAGTTTTGGGTGTGTATGATTGAATAATATGTGTGCCCTTTTCCCCATCTACAGGCCTGAACCCCCCAAGGAGAAAGGTGTTCAAGAAGTGGACTCCTCCTCGCTCCCCATTCAACCTGGTACAGGAGACCCTGTTCCACGACCCTTGGAAGCTCCTGGTGGCGACCATCTTCCTGAACAAGACCAGTGGTAAGATCACACACATGCATGCACACACACATATAAACACATGTCATGCCATTCCCTTTTCAATCACTAGATGGGGCAGCATGATGCCAAACATACTGCAAGGCTCTCTCTCTTTTCTCTTTCTACTGACATACTGACAACCACAAACTTGTTCAGGTGCAATCCAGACAATGTTGCACCAATCAGAACTAAACCATGAGAGGATTTATTTTCACTCTTTCCTTGCCTTGTATGCTGTCCAGGTAAGATGGCCATTCCAGTGCTGTGGCAGTTCTTTGAGCTTTACCCATCTGCAGAGGTGGCCCGGGTGGCAGACTGGAAGCCCATGTCTGACCTTCTTAAGCCGCTGGGCTTGTTTGAGCTCAGAGCCAAAATCATCATCCGCTTCTCAGGTGAATCTGTGTGTCTACCGTCCAGAGCTGACTTCTGTGTGCAATGCATGCAGTATATTTACTACAGTGCCTACTGTACAGTATCAATCACCCATGACTTATTAGTATTCAAACTGACTCAGTCTATATTTACTTGGTTTTTCAGCAGCATGTACTGCAAAATCAAGCAGTGGCAGTGCAGAGGAAAATCTCACTGTGCTTTTCTCTAATTTGCAGATGAGTATCTAATGAAACATTGGCGTTACCCCATAGAACTGCATGGTATTGGGAAGTACGGCAATGACTCCTACAGGATCTTCTGTGTGGGAGAGTGGAGACAGGTGGGTTTGATCAACCATTCTACATTCAGTGACTTACCAAATCACCATAATGTTTTACATAGAATATCCATTGACACAAATATTTGCATTTGTGTGTCTCTATACTTTATAGGTGACCCCTCAAGACCACAAGTTGAACAAATACCATGCCTGGCTATGGGCAAACCATGAGAGGCTGGGAATATGAAACCTCATTCAAGGAACTGCAAGAGACATTTGTTGATGTGCACATAACCTGAATATCTGCATAATTATGCAATGATCTTAGAACATTTTCAGAAGTAAAATATGTTTGCCTTCTTTTACAAAAAGTTGACCCAAAGTTTAATAAAATGTTTTTATGCTTTAAAAATTATTATGACTAATCTCTTCATTATTCTGTCAGTCTCGTAATTATTTACTTGTTTGTTATGTTCAGCCTTTAATTATCTGAGATCTAGAGCCATCAGCTGACAGTGTGTCATCAGTCCTTTGTGACAGGCTGGTAAACTGTCTTTTGGAGTGTACTGGTGCGTGACATTACGCTCAGCTCCAGCTTTCTCTTCATAGGGGGTAACTTGATTCCCAAGGCAACTGTTGCCACCGCAAAACACTCAAGCGAATGCATGGGCATTTGGCAGCTTAATGTCAAACAGTTCTGTACTGACAAGGAAGTATTCTTGTCTTTAATCATATATAGATGTTAAGTAGTTCTTGTGTCTGCATTAAGATTTGTGGTTACTGGAATTGCATCTTGAAGTACAGAATCAAATTGTGCAAGATTTTTACATTGCCCTTTTGAAGAATTTCAAAGCAGAAAGACCAGACTTGACTGGCGGATGGTGAACACAAAGGCACAGCCCGAAGAACTACACAATGAAACTGCGTGAGGAAACTACTTTGTCATTCTATGTTTGCACTTTGACATGTTCCTTGTAGAATATTTGAACTTTGTACTGAATGATCCTGTTTGTTTTTACTCTTACATGCAGCTGCTGTCTGTGTGGCCTCTACACCTTTGCTCATTCCTCGCACCACGCCACCTGCCCGCCAGAGTCGCTGCCTGATGGTCGCACCCTTGACATTGCCCATAATCTCAACTGCTACCCACTCCTTTACAGGGCACCAGGTGAGCATACATTCTGAATAACTGAACTCTTACAACAAATTGACCTTTGCCTGAAAAATCTCTCTTATAAATCTGTTTTCTAGAGCATCCCCAGACTGAACCCACTACACCCACCTATGGTCTGTAAACGCACCGTCAGCCTGGAGACCCCAGCCGTTCACCACCATAACCACCAGAGAACCATGATAATGCAGAGGAAAGAACATTACAGGTGAGGCAGTCCGACTAATCAGGGCCACTGTAAACTATTTTATGAGTGATGAATGGCAGAAACTTACAGTGAACCACTGATGCACAACAGTGCCTACTGTGCCAGGGAAACAATCTGGTTAAAGTCGGTAACCCTGTGTCCTGTTGATGTTTCAGGTATCACCAGGTTTGGCGAAAACCCTTCTATGGCACCAGCGCAGAGAGAGAGGAGTACAGGTAAACGGATGACTTCCCTCTCTGAACGTTATGTGCCTTGATAAATCCTTTTAAACCTGATATCCCAACGTGGAGACAGTTTCTCCTGAGAGGAAGATTGTTTCTGAATGTACCACATGCAGTACTGCCATCCTGCCAATGTATCACCACAATACACTGGGTGCCACGGTGAGGCAGTGGTTAGCACTGCTGCTTCACAGCAAGAAGGCCCTGCATTTGAACCCCGCTGGGAGGATTTTCTGTGTGGAGTTTGCATGTTTTCCCTGTGTTCGCGTGGGTTCCCTCCCACACCATGAAAGACACGCATGCTAGGTACACTCCTGCCACTGCCCTTGACCAAGGCACTGGTATTAGAACTGGAATTGGTCCCCGGTCGCTGGACTGTGGCTGCCCACTGCTCCTAAATACTTAGGATGGGTTAAATGCAGAGGATATGTTTCTGCTATATGTAGATGTACTTGGCAAATAAAGAGTTTCCTTCCTTTCCTTCCCAGGAAGGAGATGCGAGAGCAGCTGAAGAGACAGATGGAGGAGAAAAGGGTGGGGCTGAGGCTGCAGCTGGCCAGCAGGGCCAAAGAGGCAGAGTATTTAAGGGAAGTGGACCGTCTCGCTCTGTCCAGTGAAAGAGAAGAACGGATCCAGCACAGTAGAGCCATGACAGTGTACAGAGATGAGAACAAGAAAGTATATACTCACTCACTCACACACAAACCCCAATGTATGGACTGCACCTCTCACCTTGTTGTTCAAAGAGGGCCTCTAAAGCTGATAAGCTGAAAGTGATTTGACGTGCAGGCTAGTCTCATGTTAGTGACTAGACTAAGTGATGTTTACAATTTTCAATTTTCTCTCCTCCCTTGGGTGTGTGTGTGTGTAGCTAATGGAGCAGAGTTGGAGGGACAGAGCACTAACCCGTTCCCAGGAGGCTCTGCGGGAGAGAGAGCTGTTGCGCCTCAACCCCATTAACTGGAGCGGTACACTGAAATAGCCAGAATCCCAGTGTCCACGCTTGATCTAAGGACAAGAGAATCTGCCCTCACCGACTTCACCTGCATTTGTGTGATTGTGAATGAGATGGCAATTGAATAGGGGTTATTTCTACAATCCCAGCAATGAGTTGTTAAAGCTGTACTGTATAGTTTTGGAAAGGAAAAAATGACCTCTACAATAATTAGTTACAAATGCCTGAAATTTGTTTCTACTCTCCTTTTGATTATCTTTTGAAACAAAGTGAACCAACAAATCAGGAATCTATAAAATAGAAGACTTGATGATCAAGGATATATCATTGCTAATAATTTCCATCTTAACTGAAATTTTGTCATTCAAAAACAATACTAGTATTGTTGGGGTCACTGCATGTCAAACACCTCCACTCTGCAGTTCCTTTATCCATGATTGGAAGTCAGTAACCCAAGAACTCAGTTATAGTCATAGATATGACATTATTCTATTTCTATGGTAGGTCATCTTTCCTCAACCCTTGACTCTAGAATTTCCACGTCATGTAAGATGAAACATTTTATTGTAGAAACAAAATAAATATACATAATATACAATAATATGCTTGTCATAATGATCCTTTTATTTAAAGAAATGCAAACAAAGCTTGACATAAAAGAAGCAAACATACTGGGCAACAGCCACTTTTATTGCAAAGGAATCTGGAAAAAAATTAAAAGCTGTGAAAACAAATACATAAGATGGACGGATATGAAATTATATTGTAGTGGCTTCCTGACAGATGCTGACATTTCTGATAGAATAACCATTCCATAAAACTTAACAAAGGCCTGGCAAATATGTGATGAACTACACATAAAAAAATAAAAATGGGTAGCATCATCCAGATTAGGTTTGCTATTTTAACCCCCCGCCCCCAAGCCCCCCCAACATGTTCACATACACACAGACTCATTCATTCTTGAACAGTTGTATAATAGCTGTGAGGGTCTTCGTTTTCTACAGTTTGAAAGAAAAAGTACAGGTGATAAAGCATAATTTAAGTCCAGTCTTCCATGCCAGACAACAAATAAATACATAAATAAATAAATACATAGTACAGTATTAACTTTCATTGCTGATCCTTTTCTCATGCGTTCATACCAAAAAGAATCTTCCAGTGTAAGAGGGCAGGTAACAAGTCATACTATGGACATAATGACTAGTGGTTTTTACTGGCTGGATCCCAGAGTTCCAAAGAGCTGTCTCTGGGATGAGGGAAGGGGTGCTTCAGTCCACCCGACCCCCCCAATCCTCTCCCACACCCATAGCAGCAGGCTTAAGTCTCTCAATACCCTGACCGACTCACAGCCCATCAAATGTATCGACCATTCATTCTGTAAGAAAGTCTCTGCTACAAAGCAACAAGATAAATGAAAAATACCATGGGTTTCATGATGAGGAATTTGTAAAGGTTTGTGTGGAAGAAAACGACATCATCATTGTTGAGCAACATTTTGGCCAGATAAAACATACAAATGCATAATAACTTGGTAACAATCAGTAGTGGTCTTATTCATTCCACCCCTATTCCCAACAGAGTTGAGGTAGGGGGTGTTGTGTTATCACTTCCTCTTCAAGATGCCTGGCTCAATGGCTCAGTTCTCTCATTCTGATTTCTCATATCATATTCTCAAATCTTTCTGCATTATCCTATCCATGTATACAAATCATTCCAAGCCCTTTCAAGTAATCCCTGACCCAAAAGTACATCCCTGATAGGCTGGCTTGCAGTAGCTATCCCACCCCAAATGAGTCTTCTTATCGGGTTATATTCCAAGTTCCTTTCCTTTCTCCCAATTCCTTGGCCCATGATAGGCTAGCGTCCCTTCAGGAATCCATCCAGCATGTAGTCTCCCTTCTCTGTCAACCAGTAGCCGGCCATGGCAGCCACACCCCCAATGAAGATGGCGGTGAAGACCATGTCACCCTTGGCAGCGAGTGTTGCTAGAGCGCAGATCACAACACCAAAGAACATCTGCTGCAGCACCAAGACTTCATCATCTGTTATCCCATCAAACAGACCCTTCTCTGGACCAGCTGAGGTATTGGAGAGAAGAAACATATAGCTAAGAGGTCTTTAAAACTATGACAGTAGTTTATATATATGTGTATGCATGTTAGTACTTACTGGGAGGCTTGTTCTCCACACAAATGCTGTCTCTGCGAATGAAGCCATCAGCACAGTCACAATGAAAGGAGCCCTCCTCATTGATGCAGGCCTCATTCAGCCCTGGGCATGCTATCACACGTTCACTACACTCATCTATATCTGCAAAAACAAGAGATTTTATTATGAGAAATAGGAGTGGGTATACATTAGAGTATACAAAATAATAAGTAATATCCCCTTACCCAGACACTTGGCTCCTTTTAGTTTGTAGCCACGGGAACACTTCTTACAGCGGGCAGGACCGCTGCCCATGCAGCCCACACATGCCTGATCGCAGCCTGGGTAGGCCAGAGCAGAGGATAGTACATACACTGACCACATATAAAGGACACAGTGCTGTAATGACAGTCCCTCCAAAATGTTGCAATTGGAACAGGCTATTCCCTGCAAGGGCTTTTAATCTTGATCTATTCACATCCTTTTAAAAATGACATGGTATAACATTTTCAGCAACTGTAATTTTATTAACTTACGATTTGCAAATTCCTGCCCTTTTCCTGCAAGTTAACATAGCAAATAATGTCGCAAACTGCCTTGCAATTCTTCAGTAAGCCGAAACAAAATCAACCCTTTTTGGTTGAAATAATCC
>OMKL01033100.1:7065-17726 GCA_900302295.1 Parasudis fraserbrunneri
CCCATCCAATCGCTGAAAATTTTGTTCTTACAGAAATCTCCAAATGTCAAAAGTTTTTGATACCAAATCACAGCATGATTCTGGAGGGATTTTGACCATGTTTATCAATTATTGTGGGGTCAAAATTGTTTTGGCACCAAATCTGTGTAACAAATGGCATCATTCCAAAAATTTCTGCAACAACTTTTGAGACATAATTGAACATGGGAATTGCCATCATATACTTCATCATAATGTTCTAAGCC
This sequence comes from Parasudis fraserbrunneri, assembly GCA_900302295.1. Lineage (NCBI taxonomy): Eukaryota > Metazoa > Chordata > Actinopteri > Aulopiformes > Chlorophthalmidae > Parasudis > Parasudis fraserbrunneri. Next base: position 7,311 of record OMKL01033100.1, read on the forward strand.
CTTAACACACTCTAAACTTTCAAAATTTGAATAGGCACCTAACCAAAACACAATGTTTATTAGATTTATGACTAGAAAAACTTGACACAGTGCTGAGCTGCATCATATTGATCGCCTGAACCTTTGATACAAGGACCCATATGTGACATCTAAACTAGAGTTTCACATGAATTTTGAGGCTTTAAATGGTTTGTTTACATCTGCAGCATTTATAAACAGTGACATAAACCAAACTGTATTTTGAGTCATGATGATTTCTGAATGTTACAAAAAGCATGTTTCCTTCTCAAATACTACAAGAATAAAATTGATATAGCCAAATCAATTCTGGTTTGGAGCTTTAAGAGCTAAATTTGGCTTGTAATAAGGCCTCTGTTATTTTTTGTCAGTTTTGGGAGTTTTGTATCCCAAAGTAGATTCAGTGGATTAATGACACGCACCTTATTCCTCTTCAACTCGCCAGTACTTCTACTGCTCTCATCATTGTCTAAGTCCTCTTCTTCATCCTCTTCCTCATCTTCTTCTTCCTCCTCCTCTGGCTCTTCCTCCTCCTCCTCCTCTTCTTCTGCTGGTGAACCACCTCCATAACCATATAGACTCAACAGCTCATGGATGGGCATCTCTCCCTCCTATAGGACAAAAAGTCAACATTTTGCTTACTCGAGGTATGAGATCAAAATAACTGTATTCACCAAACACAATAAATGTACAGGAATTAGCCTTGGTGGTATTGGTGCAGACAGAGACATATTGACAACATAGTATACTGACACAAATGATACAAAAACAACAGGACCCAACATACATACAGAGGCAGGATAAGAGAATTTCAACCAATCGCATTTTAGAGGGCCAAAATCAAACAAGAAATTACTGGTAAGGCTTTCTATTACGTTTCAGTTACTGGAAATAATAACAATAATAATAATAATAATGAATGGGATGTATATAGCGCTTTAGCACTCAAAGTTGTTTTATACCAAGGGCGAGGGTACTGAGACAAACAACAGACAAGCACAACACAAACACATAAGGATTGGTGGGGGCTACAGTGAAGAGATGGGTCCCGAGGTGGGACCGGAAAGCCGAGAGACTCAGAGTCCCTAATGTCTTGGGGGAGGGAGTTCCAGAACCTGGAAGCTGCCCTGGAGAAGGATCTGTCCTCACAAACTGCAGAGGTTGGACCCGGGGTGGAGAGAAGGCAGGCTGAGGTAGCAAGTAGGCAGTAAGAACAAAATGGTATTGGAACTCACCCGTGCAAGATCTTCAATCTCGTTGGGATTTGTCTCATCTGCCTCAAGCATCTCCTCCTCCTCCAGTGTGCGTTCGTCATCAAAGTCGTGGACCAGCATGTCTGCTGATGGGTCGAACTCATGGTCATCGGAACCTGCTGAACCTCCTTGGAGGAGATGAAGAAGAATAGTTGTGAAGTTAAGACAATGTTGTAAACATACACATCAGGAAGTTTCAGGGTTCCTACACATTTGACATTACAAAATTATTCACTTTTTCCTGCCCTTAATTTATTGACTGGATTTGAAGATTTTTGGTGAATGTTAAAAATGACACAAACTGATAGTGGCAGGGCAACTTTGCCATACCACTTTGTAGATGGAGATTAATAATATTGTAGCAACACATTGCAGTATATGAAATAACAGTGGGTCTACAACTATGCTATATGTGTAACTGGACAGCAATATGTCCATACTTAAGCAAGCTTTTACTGCAAGTCCCAAACTTTTCAGGACAGGGGAATTATCAAATAAATTTCCCATACTTTCATACCATCACATCATGAAACGTATTCATGATAAATTATTGCAAAGCATCAACTGTCATGAGAGGTCAGCATCAAAGACAAGCCCAATTACTTTATGTATAAATATCATGCATATTAGCAGCAAAAGAAAATCATTAAAATTATTTACCTGGGCTCGAACTCCCAATGGAGGGCTGCAAAACACGCAAAAAGTTATCAAACACTGCTGCACAGCTTCAACACCTAAGGTGATTCTAAGACACCTAGGTTACATTATTCTCAGTTTGTGGGGGGTCACTCGAGGACAACCATCGTTTAGCAAGTGGATAAAGGTGGGAATCAATGCGCAGAAAAGCGCGCCTGAATGTAGGCTTCAAAGCTGGGTGATGTAGCTTGTTTTGCAGGGCACTAACAAAGACTTAGACTCGCTGTTAACTTAGCTAACATGAACGCACAAATGAAAACGAAACATTAAAATACTCAGGACAGTACGTGGGGATCAACACTTATGCTGCAGCTATCCAAACATCCAATTTGTTTCTACATAAAATAGCTAGAATAGACTCATGGCAATCTAAGTTTGTGAATGCTGCAGAAGTTAACTTGCTTACAAGCTAGCATCAACTCTCCTAAATATCAGCTAACGCGTTTTAGCTAATCTCGTTAGCTAAATGGGCTTCAAATTATGGGCAATCAATAAAACTGAAATATTTATATAAATGATACTAACTCTACGAGAACGATAGGTTTATTTATATGCCTGAATAACAGCTCAAATACGATTTCAAATAGCATAAGCTAGCGAGCGACAAATTGCTGGCGCGCCAGCCAGATAGCTAGCTAGCGTCACTGCTAGCGTAGCTAAGCTAGCTAGCTAACGTTAAATCTGAAGTTTACAAAACATAATAGTGTCGACAAATAACAGCTAAGTATCTAATATCTTAAAACGTGAACACCTGGCACTTGGTTTTGTGAATTTATATGGCAACAAATATAGATTCCACCCACACTGCTAAACCAACTATAGAAAACGAAACAATTTTATTTTCCCCGAATATTTATTAGACTTTCCTACCTCCGCCATGTTTGCAATCCTGGAGGGGGCAGGCTGGGGGTCAGCGATAGCCCGGATAAACTGCCCCGCCCACAATTTCTGCAGCATCATGAAAATACAGTTTATTGTTATATTGAATTGAATTGAATTGAATTGAAATACTAATAATGGAATAATATGAAATACCGTAGTAAAAATAATTATGGTATGGTATATGGTATCATAATATGATCTAACGTGTAATAAAAATATATATTGAATTCACATAAGTATTATTCATGCTAAAAGTATTCCACAATTATATATTTTGTTACTTGCAACATTACTTTGAGAATGGTCTCACTGTGTTTCATGACTCAGTTCAAAATTGATAATATAGACATGGAATATTGTCTTTTCTTAGAATTGTTGATTTACCCATGAGGTAATGCCCACAAATTCTACTATGTTGCTATGTGGAAAGCCATTGCCATAATCTGTTTTATGAAGAATGTGTAACAGGATATCTCCCTAGAGATCCATTAGGAAACACTTTGCTGAAGCCATGGCAATAAACCCCACATAATTCTCTGACACAAACACCAACGCTTCTCTTTAACATTTAAGAAATGGATTTAACCACTATTTCTCAATGGCCTAAATTCAAATGCATCTCCCAAATGGCCATCATCCGCTGTTAAAAGGCAAATTATGATTACCAACAGGAATTCACGTCACTATTATGGTCAACAGGACAAAGAAATTACCTGAGGCTGACCCATAGAAAGAGAGTGACATCACTAGAAACCCTGTATAAAAGGGCAGCCGGGGACAGGTGTTTCCAAAGTCAGTGAGGAAGAGGACCCGTGAGAAGTGAATCTACTGTGTCTCTGTAGCCAATAAGCCAACATGAGGTCCCTGCTGTTGCTGTGTGTGTTGTATGTAGCCCAGGTCCAGATGCAGGATAATTCACATGCTCTGAGGCTGTGTGGACGGGAGCTCCTGCGGGCTGTGGTGTACACCTGTGGAGGGTCCAGATGGAGGAGATTCACAGGAGGAGAGGGGGACACACTACTAGAGGGTAAATACTGTACATAGGGACTGTAATTATTATAAAACAACTCTTGGTGTTACTTGTTTTTGTACTTTGAAGTAGAGAAATTATTATTGTATAAAAGTGAAGCATTCAGTTACAAAAGACGATAAATCAGTCATAGACTTGAGATTTACAGCACTGTAGAGAGTAGGTTTGAGCTCTAACAAAAATGCTGATTATCTCTCATCAGGCAGCGGGGAGGAGAATGAGTTGAAAACTTGGGAGTTGTTACCAGCAATGGATCGACATCAACGGAACTTAAACCAGGCCCTGACAACAATGTGCTGTCAAATAGGTTGTCGGAGGAGTGACCTCTCTAAACTGTGCTAATCAGGACCGAGCATCCTGTGGAGGCCTCATCTGTCAGACAGACACTTCAAGGAAAATCAGCAACAAGTATAATGTCAATGGCAATGCAATTTCATTCTTTGCTTGTAAGATGATTTAATAAAAAAAAAAAGAAAACTAGCAACAATTTCTTTACCAAGTCTTGTTTCATCACTCACTGTTGAGAGGTAAAACAGATTGTACAACAAATGTAATTTTAGATAAAGAAAACTGTACTGTCCATAGAATATCAGCAAATACAATAAAAGCATGTTAACAAAATCTGCAGTAGTCAGATACTGTATTTATATCCCCGAACGACAGTGTTGATATTATGGTTTTACTGCGACCACCGCCACAGACTCGAATACCTTTCATTCAAATCTTTTCACATTTTCGCTGCACATTTATGACCCCTAAAGGATGAACCGTCTTGATTTCGGTGATCCCATGACGTTTCCTCTAGCGCCACCATTAGTCCAAACTTTACATTTTCTAATTCGTATATCTTGAATAGCTTTCATTCGATTTTTTTTAGAGGAAAAAGCCTATTGATTTTGATGACCCCATGACCTTTGCTTTATTGCCACCATCAGGCTGAACTTTCAGTTTTCAAATTAGTTTATCTCCTGATCTGTTTGTCGCACAGTCATGAAACTGGTATCTAGAGATGTGTCTACTCATGCACAACAACTTTGCCATAATGAAGTCCACCATCTTGGACTTTATGCCATCTTCAATTATTTGAAAAACACTTTTTCCCCTACTCCCTGTAGCCTGTTCACCTAATTCTCACCAAATTGCTGTGTGGTATCTGGGGACTACCATTTTCAAATGTGTCATTTAGAGGATTGATAGACCAAACCATATGACCGCCAGATCTAATCAAACTTCAGAAAAACACATGGTACACAGGAAATGCTTAGTTACTTGTGAATGCACTGTCCGATTTCCACCAAACTTGACAAATATGTTTGCCTTACAATCGTAAGGAGGCCTGTGAAGTTCTGAGTGCCTAATGGTGGCGCAATTCTCATAAAACTAAAAACGTTGACTACTCCTCAACGGCTCTGATTAGGGGCGTGGTCAAAAGGTGGATTGAGAATTCAGGTCATTCGGGGATACACCCACTGTCGGTCACTGACAGCACATGTCTAGTTTAGTTTACCAAAGTAAAGATTATTCTACATTACTTAACAGAAGGCTAGTAGGTATTTTAATTATAAGAATTATTGTCAAAAACACGACACAAGAGAATACACAGTTCATGGCAGTTGTCATCATCATCATTAAGTGTCTGGGACTCACTCAAAGAAAACAGCATAGACACTAGCAACAGCAAAGAGGGAGCTGTTCTTGAAGGTGTGTGAAGAGAAGGTGTCGTTGGCTGCATCCCAAAGGCAGCGGCTGCCAATGCGCATGTTCTGGTCACTGAGCTGGCCAATGCTGATCAGAACAATTATCTTGTATCTGGGAATCATCAGTTCCTTCACTCTGGCCTTTATTACCTGGAGATTAAATCAGAATAAATAGAGCCATAGAGAATTGAAGGTTAAACAAGGTAAAGAATTAGATTTCTCTTTATGCACTGGTTGAAATCTAATATTTGCTGTTGCTAGAACAGCAGCTCCCATTTCACTGATTAGTGGCCTTTGTCATTGAATATTTTGAATGCCTCATTCCTCTCACCTCAGATATTGTCTTTGTCATCTGCCGACACAGCTCTGCTTCATACTTTTCCTCCTGTAGGTAACTGGCCAGCACGTCCTTAAGTATGTCGTTGACAGTGAGAACAGGGAAGCGCTTAGATGGTCCTGTTGAAAAGCACGAAAACAAATTTAACAGTAGTCTCACAATTGCAATTGTTACTGTACAGTCAATGTAATTACTATGTAATTGCCCTAGTAGTATTACCTGGGTTAGGGTTAGAGTTCATCTATCATGCAGGTGCATTTGTTTCTATATAGATAATGATAATTGTCTATAAAAGTCTCACCCATCTGGTAGGTGTTCTCCATTTGCACTGCATGGCGAGTGTTATCATCATGGTGACCCGGCTCATCAATATAAGACACAGTGCTTATGGAGCTAAAAGTCAAAGAGTGGCATATCAGAATGAGAAGATAACAAGGCTCTTGAGATGCTCTCTGTGTGGTTTATGTGTGCTATATGCTGTGGTTGCCTGCCAGCCAAATCAATTAATTATTGCTCTCCTTTTTCATCTCTGAAGAAAAATAAGTGTCTTTCTGAGTATCAGTGCTATTAGTGCGCAGATGTCTGATTGTATTGTTTTCTGAATGACAGATTTAATAGCCAATATTGGCTATAACAACAACAACAACAACAACAACAACAACAACAAATAATAATAATAATAATAATAATAATAATAATAATAATAATAATAATAATAATAATAAAGACAGAAATTATAAATAAAATGGATATGCTCATATTTTTGCCATATCTGGCCTACTCACTCCTTGGTTTTGCCCACTGTTTCCTTGGCTCTGACCTCATGGCTCCCCAATGAAGACACACTGCCCCTCTTCTTCAGAAGACGAGCGGCTTTCTCCTTAGCCAGGTCAGACATGATAGCTTCCCTCCTCTTATTGTCTTCACAGGATGAAAGCACAATGAACAAACAATTGGTAACTCCTACCAGATCATTAGCCTAGGCCACTGCAGGGCCTAGGCCCCTTTCCTGCTGGAGTTAGGTTATTGATCACAACAAAAATATTGCGTTATTTGTTCACAACGCAAGATTTAAATGTATGATACAAAAAAAATAAAAAATAAGAATTAATCACAACTTGAGAGAAATGTCCTGTGAAGTCATAGATGAAAAAATACGTAGCCAAAATTTTGCCTTGCACAATACAACATAAGTTGTTAATTTCACTTATAAGAACTCATAAGACTGACTATTGATTGACAGTTTAATGTGCCTCTGTTGCATAGTTTGACAAGAAGACGTATCTGTAGTCTATCCACAGATGATCAAAAATTCAACAAAGTCGAAAAGCGGGTGCTTCATTTGTCATGCGAGCAGAGATAAAAAATCCCAGGGATAGTACAAGTCAAAAGGCTCTTACCGAATTCAGGATCTCTTGAATGCAACAGGAAACATTTTAACACACCGAGAACATTTGATTGTGTTGTCCTGGCAACCCTCGATATAGGGGGAGGAGCTTCCCCATTCACGCCCCCAATGGTTAAAGAGACCTTCATAATTTTTCAGGGCCAACGCAATTAACTTTTACAAATAAATAATCCTCAGGATTTGAGTACTGCATTGTGCAAATTCCTGTTCATATTTATTTTATAAGCAGGTATGCAAACAGTCGTGATCTACATTTTGTTTATCTGCACAAATAAAAGAGAGCGAGAGAGAGAGAGAGAGAGAGAGAGAGAGAGAGAGAGAGAGAGATCAATGTCCAATATTTCCCCTTCTTTATTACCAAGTAAAACAGATATTACATTATATTGACCTTTTTATATATTTACTCTCAAAATCTTTGGATGGGAAATTTACATGAAATGTTTGCATATTCTGTGTCTTATGCAGTGAATAGTATACAGACAAAAAGTTATTTTATAGAAAAAAAATAAGCATAAAGAAAAATTTCTAATATTGCTGGAAATATGCTAAAACATAAGGCAAATAAAAAAAAGAAAATATAAACATCAACACCAACAAAATATTTATGAACTGCTGCATCCTACTCATCGAAAGAGAACCAAGTGAAATTTGTTGTGTATTTTTCTTTCCCATTCCTCCAAAGACCAGTAAGGCTTAAATAAAATAGCAACCGGGACCAAATTGTGATTCAAGTCAAAACATCAAAGTGTTCAATAAAATAATCAAACGCGTGTTAAATGTTCTTGATGACATCAAAAGCATGAGAAGCGATCACGATTGCCATAAAAAGTATCATGAATATGTCTCCCTGGGATGGTAAGATTCCATAGCAGAGTCTGTTTTCTATGTAAGTGAAAACACAGGAGGATGTCAAACAGCTTCAAACATAAAGGTATAATGGAGTTGCAACATCAATGGATGCATGCCAACAATATTGTCAGTGAGCTCCCCAGTGAAGGTGCAACAGCAACGCAGTGAGTGGAAATTAAAGTGAAGGCAAACAGTCTCCTTTAAGCACGTTTGGATTTCAATAACATACGGAGAGCATCAACATCTTGAAATGGACAAATTGGCATTGCATTGGTTTAAGTGGTAATAAACAAATGCAGATTTCATGCTGTACCATTTGGAGTTATTTATCATGGACAGTCACAGTATTTTTCAAGAAATCCACGTTGAAATAAACAGACAAGGATGAACAGAGATTTAAAATGTGTTGTTATGTAAACCTAATGTTTTTTTGTTTTTTGTTTTTTTAAATGTAAACCTAATGTATCATGAGGGCAACAACAATAAATTAATAGACAATCACAGACACCATATGTCCAAAGAGATATTTGAAGAAACATATTTTTTTATGTACACTTTTTACACTTTGTTTTTTAAATATTGCTATTAGAAAATGATAAAACACCTATTTACTCCACATGGTGGAAAAACAATAAAATAAATCAACAAGAGGGACGTATATTATATAGTGCTGTACTCTTGATAGACAATACTTTTCCGTATTCTGCAGTGTCCATAATGTTAAGCATATAGCCAAGACCTCTGACAAAGTTCCTTATCAAAGGATTTGGCTGAGTCATGAAACATCATCAAAGGCAACTCTCGCAATTAGCCTGTAAGGCAGTCCACTTTGGCCTGACTTAACCTGCCACCATCAACTAGCCTGTAAGGCAGTCCACTTTGGCCTGACTTAACCTGCCACCATCAACTAGCCTGTAAGGCAGTCCACTTTGGCCCGACTTAACCTGCCACCATCAACTAGCCTGTAAGGCGATCCACTTTGACCCGACTTAACCTGCCACCATCAACTAGCCTGTAAGGCAGTCCACTTTTGGCCTGACTTAAAGGGCCACTTCGCCAATTTTCAACCTTAATCTTAATCGGCAGCCTGAGAAACTCCGCCGGGTGACGTCATCCAGACAAGAGCAGACCACTTTTGAACTGCAGACACTATTTCCTAATAATGTCTGCAGTTCAACAGTGGTCTGCTCTCATCTGGATGATGTCACCCGGAGGAGTTTCTCAAGGTGCCGATGCAGCCGAGCACTCAAGACATAGAGCACATTGGTGTGTTACATATCCGATTATCCCATGTCCTCCTCACAACAGAACGATAGGATTAAGGTTGAAAATCGGCAAAGTGGCCCTTTAACCTATCACCATTAAGTAGATTTCTTTTTTTAGACATGCATCATGAATCTTATATTCAGAGTGCTGATGTGTAAATATAGTTAACCTCCTGAAGTCATAAAGTGGCTTAGAATCTAGAACAGCAATACAAAGATAAGATCTGTGTCACACATGACAAAATCTGACCTGTGGTGGCAGTGTAAATCAGGCCTTCGATTTCCTATAAACAGATCTTGAACCATGGATTATTTGGTGAACCCATCGGAATACAACCAGTAAGCAAACCCCATACTACACATTTTTCATATTTTCCATTCTATTCCATTCTGTTGTATCAGTATATTTTAATATCTATTCACGTTATCTTGTACAGTGCATTTTCCATGACAACCAGTTAGAGAGAGAAAGAGAAAGAGAGAAAAAAACTCAAATAAATAAGGCTGGATCACTGTATGAACCCACAACGATGAATGTTTAAGCTAACTGGAACAAAGATGGTGGGTTTGCCTACATACTGTATTTCCTCCATGTTACAAACCCACTATTTTACTGGGTGCACAAAACTAATCATCTGCTTACTACTTGCATAAACTCAGCAGCAGTCTACTGAGGACAGAGTGTTAAAAAGATAGACAATACCCTGGTGTGTGTGTGTGTGTGTGTGTGTGTGTGTGTGCGTGTGCGTGTGGTGTGCGTGTCTGTGTGTGTGTGTGTGTGTGTGTGCGCGCGCGTGTGCGTGTGTGTGTGTATGCGTGTGCGTGTGCGTGTGTGTGTCTGTGAGCGTGTCCCATTATTATGGTTATCTCCATTAATCCCTTTCTGCTGAAGTTAAAGGTTTCAGATGTTTCTCTAAGATCCAAAGTCTCTTTCCCCTCACACAGTCAAAAGCCGTTGATTTCCTTGCTTCCGCTCTCGTC
>OMKL01033111.1:6694-17973 GCA_900302295.1 Parasudis fraserbrunneri
CACACACACACACACCCACCAGCAAAACCGAGTTGTGACCCAGTTAAATTGACTTCAGTGCCTTTGACAGAGTAACTGTTCTTGACTTGCTTTCGTGCTCTTGCTTTTTGTATCTCATGAGTAAAGTAAAGGCTGCAATAACACCAACGGCTCAGCCACAGTATGAGGTTCTGCATACAGTTGGCCTGTAGCGCCCTCTTGTGTCTAATGGAAAACAGTAGCACTTGGCCCACCTCTGAACTATTATGAATAATCTTGTAATTCAGATAGAAAACATACGTAGTAAATGATGCGTTCCAGTGCAGGTGAACAACATTTGTTAACTCTGGCATTTCCTCTCTGTCTTCCTACAAGGAACACTTCTCATAACCTCCATGCAGAATTGTAAGAACTGCAGTACCTGGGTCCCATGGACGTACTGTACATGCTGGCTCTGCCTTTCTCTTCAAATGAATGCCGGAGTCGATGCCAAACATCTGTTACCATGCAAATAGAATCTCTGTCATCATACTGAGGGGCTGAATCAGAGCTGGGTGATATGAAAGAAATCAATATCAAGATAATCATGTGGAATTTTTCAGATATAGATATATATCACAATAGACTATATGAACAGTACGCAAAATCACAACATAAATAATCCAACTGCCGTTCATCGCATTGAACTGCATGACGATGTGAAGTGTGATATGAAATCAAAACTCTGTTATTTTCAAATATTGAAGATCTCATTTTGAGAGAAATCTTGAGTCAATATGTGGTTGTTATCATTCATTTAGATTGATTTAGATTGCACGACAGTATCATAGTATAATAGTTTCATCACGATGCGATATACTGATACGATATGATAAACAGCATAATAAAACCCAGCCCTAGGCTGAATCATAGCTCAGCAAGTCAAGAACTAACTATGTCAATGTACAGAAGGTTGGCTGTGACTGCCTGTCAGATGAATGGGAGATTGATCATGATAGACAGCCAGTGGGACAGGAATGCTAGGTGTGGCTCGATCAAACCTCTTTTTTGGGAAGGGCAGGAAAAAGGGTGTCAAATACTTTATGACACGTCATGGGATCTACAGGTTGTGACTTTACCAATCATTTTTCATGGGGCCCCATTAAGTGATGGAAATGAACAGGCGTCACCTAAAATCTGTGATTTTGAAGTAGTGCAAATGCTGCAGGGGTTCTGAAGAGGGCTGGGTGTTTAACGGTATTTTCTGTTTTACCATGGTATCGGCCATTGTATGAATAAATTACCATGGTACTGCCATGGTAAAAGTCATGTATCGCCAATGGTACCAATTGTTTACTTGAACAATACCATGGTATAATCCAATCTAAACCATGATACCAATGGTATTTCCATCATTTTATTTGACCAAGAAATGGTGATAGTTTTATGAAAATACCATGATACGACAGTATAGTAAAAAATCCATACCTTTGCATGGATCCATGATGGTACACTTTGATATTCGGTATACCTCCCCAGCCCAAGTTCTGCATGTATTATTTCCCCATGTGAGATAGTGATTCATTTCTCCCTCTCTGATGTCAACTGACTCTACCCTGCATGATGGCGTGTCAAAGGCTTATTGTATTCCAGGTTCTCAAGACATCCCTCCCTCTCCTACACAGACTCCTGTCCCCGTTTAGCTTTAGTGCTGTTTCAAATAAGAACGTTCCATTCCTTCAATGCCAAACCGCTGTTTGATGAAGCAGTGATGTAGAAACCATTTATAATAAACTCTGAAATGAACGCAGCTCTTTGTTTGACGTCTTTCAAGGCAATATTGCATCACGGTCCGAGGTACTCACGCAGCAGACTAAACAGGTTTCCCAACTCTGAAATGCGTGGCTGGTTTCAATGGCTCCAGGTGGTTTGGCTTAGCTGTCTTTGAGATGCGTGCAGATCTGACCTCCCTCACCTCCCTCACCTCTCTCTCTCTCTCTCTCTCTCTCTCTCTCTCTTTCTCTCCACAGGAGTTTTCCCCTCCAGACTTCAGGAATAACTCTGTGTCCAGTAGAACCCCCACACCACCGGGGCGCTACTCGCCCCACAGCCCCATCGATCGGGACCTGCCTGTGTCTCCCCGACGCAGGTGAGACCTCTGATATCTCACATGTGAGCTTTGCAGAGGAGAAGTTTAGCACATGCTAAACATTTATAGTTTATGTTAAAATGTTGGTTACACAATTCAATAGTGCCTTACCACAAACAGTCGACACTAATTTAAAGATAAGCAAAACATGTTCAGCACATACATTTGTTTAAAGAAGCATTTTGCCGATTTTTAACCTGAACCCTATCATTCTGTTGTGAGGAGGACGTGTGATAATCTAGACATAAAGCTTACCAGTGTGTTCTGTACCACGTTGCAATGACCCAGAGGAGAGCAGAGCTCTACTGAACTACAGACACTATTTCCTCAAAAACGTTCAACTGTAGTCGGCCCAACTCGAGGAAAGTTGAAGAAATAGTGTCTGCAGTTCACTAGAGGTCTGCTCTCCTCAGGGTGACATCTCCTGGTGGAGTTTCTCGGGCAGGCAATGCGGCTAAGCTCTAGAAACAGAGAACACGTTGGTAAGTTTTATGTCTGATTATCTCATGTCCTCCTCACAACAGAGTGATGGGAATACGGTTGAAAATCTGTGAAGTGGCCCTTTAACAGAATTCAAAGAATGCTAACTATAACCTAAAACAGGATTTGGTCCTAAGCTACAACAACAAATTGACAGTTTCAACATTACTGTTTCTTGTACAAATCTGTATACTTGTTTCCTCAGTCAGACACTGTTGCCATTGGCAAGGTGTATATAAACAAGTTTTCTATTGGGTGTGCTGTGGGTTTCCCCATATAGCCCCCTGCTGGTGAAGTTATGTCACAGTCTCTTGACACATGACTGACTGTTCTGCAAAACAGAACACTAAATATTACTCAACCAATTAATTAAACTCTTTAATAATTTCTAAGGTAATTACACTAAACTCTTTTTAATGATTTCTCAGTTAATAATTTGCCTCTGTTCTCTTGGAGAGCTTGGAGCCTGTTTGTTGACAGAGCTTCAGGAATCATTCTGCGGGGGTTGACTATGGCCCTTCTCCCTCCTGGCTACCCTGGACTATAGCGCTGTGATGCGTCAGTGGCTGGAATCAAATCCAGCCACCCCTTACCCCCAAAAAAGTCTGACTTTACTTCTACCCCTAATTGGCCCCCAGTCTGGAGACCCCTGCCTGCACACCAGGCCTCTCCCCCTTACTGCAAAGCCAATCACGGGCTTAGTAACACCCATTTACCCACCCCTTTTTCTCCCTGAGCCAATGAGTGGCAGCCGAGGGGCACACCTTTCAGCCAGACTCTTGTTCTTCTTCTGTCTCGTCTGGTGTAGATAGAGGTGTGTGTGTGTGTGTTTTGCATCTGTGTGTATATGTGTATGTGTGTGCATGCTAATGTTTTAAATGTTTTTGTGCTGAGCAGCCCCAGCAGTGATAAGACGTGCAGGGACTGTATCGGAGAGTAACGTTGGTCTAGTAGTCAAGTAGTCCTCTCTTTGTTCTCTTTGTTTCTGAGGTGAGTCCTGTCTGAGTTTTGACTTTTTTTATAATGAGTTCAGGAGGTGCTGGTTTAGGTTTCTATGTTTGGAATGCTATTCAGACACCTCTTTTGTCCTGATTTTGGGAGACATGGTTTGGCTTTAGAGAAATGATTTCTATCTTATGTTTTGGCTCCACACAGTTTGAGGCTTGTTTACAGACTTGTGTTTTTTTACTAGATCATAATCATGGGTCGTCTGTGCCAGCTGTGGCTATATGGAAACCAGAGAGACGTCTGTGTTTGATGTAGGCGTTCTGTTAACGTGTTAAATGAAAAGGTTATGCTAGGTTACACTGTTTTTCCCATTCCTTTCTGAAACTGAAATTCACATACTTTGGAGCAACAGCGGCTGCTCAGATAGTTGCTGTTCTCTCTGCCCCTCACTTGTGGTGGTATATGTTGTGCACCTGGCCTAGACTTTGCATTTGTTTTGGGATTTCATGTCAGAAGGGATGGCGAGAGCATAGAAAAGGGAAATGGATTTCTGAGGGTGGAGTCGAGCATGAGGAGAAGTTGGAGGGTGTGCTGCTTAGGAGTCTGTTTTCAATTTGAAGCATGCTCTGTGATGCAGAGGAAAGGGTCTAAGCATGGACCTCAGTCGCAAATTTATTGCCATGTCTCTCTGCCATCTCCTGTTTCAGCCATGTTCCTTCAGTGGGAAGCCAGCTCCAAAAGTTGGAGAAAAGGAGGCAGAAACTATATACTGGGACCTGCACGCGCACACACACACACACACACACACACTCACTCACTCACTCACTCACTCACTCACTCACTCACTCACTCACTCACTCACTCACTCACTCACTCACAAACTCCCATGCTCTCTGCATACATGTTGCATGTAATCCCATATGCAAAGAGTGGGAAACAATGCAACGTACAGTCCTGTCCTTTCAAAACATCGCCCAAGGCCTAAAATCATTAAAGGCTACTCTATACCTAATGGACAGTAATACATTTCTCTGGTAGTTACTTGAGTCGATTTCAGCCACAGGTGCGAGTCATGCAGTAAATATGTAGGAAAGTTTACTTTCTATTGGCATGTTGATGACAGACTGGATGATCCAGATCAAGGTAGTTGACTGATTCCAGCTGACAGCTTAGCCAGGATGTTCTGCCCACTTGGCTGCAGGTGAGTGGAAACAAACCACACCTGGACCTGACTGACTTGAGGGCCAACCGGTTTTTACTGACAGCCACATTCACAAGTTCCCTCTGGGCAAGCGAAAGGAGACATTCTTTGTGGGTGTTTTTTTTGTGTTTTCAACCTGTCTTGTCAGTCCATTTGTTGATAGTTATGACTGTTGTTAAGAATGTGTTTCTGAAGCAGTCATAGAAAGACTATTATTGAAAGATTATTATTGCCCAAAAAAAAAAAAAAACACCACACAAAGTATGGAATGTACAATAATTTAAAAAAATAACCACTTTTCTGCCATGCCAGTGGTGGCTAAGAATGTGCTTATAATATGAGCTACCGCGCTTTTTGCTAATCTGTTAATTAGGTGGCAACAAAAACTACCCTAGGGTGTCCACTCTCCTCAAAGCATTTTCCACCTCCAACCCTCTGATGAAAGTAACCACAAATCTCACAATTTACTCGCAAGTTATTTGCCTGAAAAAGCAAAAACGTGTGTGTTGCCTCCTGTGTGTGTGTGTGTGTGGGGCGGTGAGATGGTGTAAGGCTGGGTAGGTAGTAAGCTAGTAGTACATGGTAGAAATCTCACAGCTCTGTGATTTTTCCATAGATGAATACCTCGAGTCAGACAGTGGGATTCTATACTTTTTTTGTTCAATCATGGCCCCTGGGGTGGATATAAGTGGAACGATTACCTTACCAGAAAAAACCCTTATGCAGTTGCACACACAGTACATAAATAGCTTCTGCTGGTCAACTGATAGCCACGATATCTTATACACAGACATTGTCTTTATGTCTTCTTTACCTTGGCCTGTAGGGCATTTTCAGAGTTAGAACAGTGCCTCCTGTAAGTGGATAGGAGATCAGCTCATTGCTGAGCATATAAAGAGAGATTGGAGACTGGCTTTGGCCACTTGCCTGGGGTATGGAATCTAGACTTTGTGCTTGGAGGTCAAAGTCACAGAGCTGGCTACTGCCTCTGCACTAATTTCCTCTGGATTCTGTCAAGCCAGCCCTGCATATAAGTCCTCCATATGTAAATTCTTGAACATGGATCCAAACGCTTTACAGATATGTCTGAATTTAGTTAATTGGATTCTTATTTATCTCTGTGTCTTACTTTGTTTACCCACAGTAGTTCCAGCTCCGACTTCGCCATGCAGAGGTTTGACAGGGAGTCTGAGGTGTACAAGATGATCCAGGAGAACAAGGAGTCGCGCACAGCTCCCCGTCAGTCCAACACCTTCCGCATGCTGCAAGAGGTCCTGGAGGCCGATGAGAAAGGTTAGGATGGCACAACCTCATTAAAATATGTACAAAATAATTTAAAGGAACACTCCCAACATTTTAGGAAATACACTTAATTGCCATCTTCCCCAGAGTCAGATGAGAAGATTGATATCAGTTTCATCTCTGTGTGTCAGTTTTGGAGTTGTTAGAGGCTGTCTTTCTTCACTTTTGACGGAGCTAGGCTAGCTGCTCCCTACTGCTTCCAGTCCTTGTGCTAAGCTAGGCTAGCATGCACCTAGGCCTCTCTCTGGGGCTGTACTCCAACATTTTGGGAAATACACTTATTTGTCATCTTCCCTAGAGTCAGACAGGAAGATTGACATCAGTTTAATCTCTGTGTGTCCATTAGCTCCAGAGAGAGGTCCAGGTGCATGCTAGTCTAGCTTAGCACAAGGACTAGAAACAGTAGGGAGCAGCGAGCCTAGCATGAAAGTGAAAAAATACAACTTCCAACAACTCCAAAACTGACGCACAGAGATGAAACTGATAGCAATCTTCTTGTCTGACTCTGAGGAAGATGGCAAATAAGTGTATTTCTCAAAATGTTGGAGTGTTCCTTAAAATTATAACAGTAATATCCTGTCCTTCACATGCCACAGTCACACGCACACCACATTACATTACATTACATCACATCACATCACGTCACATCATATCACATGACACAAGAAACAGCTGTGTATGATGGACCCAAGCCATCGGCCTGCAGCTCTGCCATAAAGTTAATAGGTTGCTGGCTCATATTTCAGGGTTTGTCCTCAGATTGCAGATATGATGTCAAATTCATCATAATTTACCAGAAATTCATGCAGCATCTCCATGTTGAAGTGAACCTTATCAAAAATGTGTATTCTGTGTTCTGTCCAACAAGAGGCGCTGGATTGTTTGATAGTTATACAGAAAAGGTTTCCATATGGCCATCATCTGCGCTGCAGTAGAAACCAGGTCAGAGAATAGTTCAGTTCTCCCCCCAGACAGCAGCTCACAATGGAAATTTGTGTTTTGTTTTTTTTCTCCCACCTTTGCTTTGAGAAATGGCAGCACAAATAAACCCAATGGGTAATAACATTTTTACAGCGCGATAACGACCTGTGTGCGTGGACACCCAGTTACACCCAGTTCAAGAAGCACGTCTCCTGCATGATGAACAAGTGATGAATAGTGGGGAACATAAACATGCTCAGAAAGAGGAGGAGCATCGACCAGATGGAGGGCAAAGAAAAACAAACAGAGCACTGATGTGGTAAACAAGTTATCATGTCTGTCATGACTGCCTTATGAATGGCTGTGAATGAGACTGTTGGCTGTTAACTGTTAACACTCTGTTCTCTCTCTCTCTCTCTCTCTCGCTCTGTCTTGTATATATGTGTGTGTGTGTGTGTATCTATGTGTCTGTATCTGTGTGTGTGCGCGCTTGCGTTGTGCACATGTTTGTCTTACCCAGAGGCAGCTTTGAGGTTCCCAGGGAACCTTTCGCCCAACCCCCCCAAATCCAGCACAACGGTGGCAGGAGTCACCAAGCACCACACCTGTGAGAAGTGTGGTAGCGGCATTGTGTAAGAGTCCTCTTTACTCCGTGTCACCTGTAGATGCACGTTCGCACAGGAATGATTTAGGGTGTTTTAACTAGTTAATTTGTTTCTGACAATCAAGTCACCATAATGATATTTTGCCCTGTGGCAAATATTGTTACTCATATAAGGACATGATATCGACAAGGGGTGTGGTATTAGTAAAGTACTGTGTGTGTGTGGGGGGGGCAAATATTGTTACTCATGTCAGAACACAACATTAATGAGCTGTGTGTGTGCACGTGCATCTGTGTGCGTTTGGAACACATCAAGAGTTAATAATGCACATTGATGAAAAAAACCCATAGTATATATACATATATATATATAGACTAGTATTATAATTTTTTTTTACCTTGATGTTTCGGCTATGAAATCTACCACCCTCATCAGAAGCACTATAGTTCTTATTGTGATGTGTGATGTCAGCTTGGTCATATGGTTGTCTTGCCGGAAGTGGCAAGACAATGGCGTCCACCATTCTCCATGTAACCATGCTGACGTCACGCATCACAATATCACATGTGGTGCTTCTGATGAAGGCGGTAGATTTCACCGCCGAAACGTCAAGGTAAAAAAAAAAGTCTCATTAGTTTATACATATGAACAGTTTATAGTATTTCAAGATAAGACGAGATGAACCTTGTCCAATCATATGTTTATTTGTTTTGCGTCCGACTTGTTCCCATCTTCTTTCAGCACGCAGGCTGTACGCATCACGGACGACCGCTTCCGCCACCCGGAGTGTTACACGTGCACAGACTGCGGTCTCAACCTGAAGATGAGAGGTCACTTCTGGGTCGGGGAGGAGATGTTCTGTGAGAAACACGCCCGCGAGAGGTACCAGGGCCCAGCCACTTCCCCCCACGCCACCGTCTCCCCTCACCACTGAGGCTCCCCGCCGCCCAGCTGCCCCACCCTGGATATGAAGGGCTGCCTGGCTGCCGCCTGCCTGCCTGGTACTCCACCTCTTCTGACTATCAGCTATAGACTTTGGGCTGGGGCGTGGAGATGGGCCAGGGCTCAACCCACACATCAGAAGATCCTCCGTTTCTATAGCATTTACCCATACCCTGTTTTCTTTTCATTCACTTAACTTTTGTGTGTTATTGTATGAGGTTTGGAGCTTTGTTTTTCATGTTCATGCTATATGTCCCAGCCCCCCATAGTCTCTCTAGAGTGTTCTTATATGTACAGCCGTATCAGATTCATAATACTTCATTCTCTCTAGGATATTCTTATAGCTCTAATGATGTACAGCTGTATCGGATTAATAATACTTCATTCTGTACACGGAACACATTTAAACAAGCGACACCAGCTTATTATTAGACCAACAGGACTGGTTTCCTGATGCTGCGAGGATCTGCGTAATGATGACAGATCAATTAAAAGTATTTTGGATCTCCTGCTGACCGATTTATTGAGAAAAGGGACCAAAACTTTCATCTGAACTGCATGCCATTTAGAAAATGTACTGTACACGGACATTGGTGTGTTTGTTTGTTTGTGTGTGTGTGTGTGTGTGTATGTGGGTGCGCGAGTGTGTGTGTATGTGCACTGCTGTGCATATGTGTGTGTGGGTGTGCACGTGCGTGCCTGCATGTGTGCATTCATGTGCAAATGCACTGGTCTCTGCATGCCTGCCTTGCATCTGTGTATGCGTGTGGTGTGGGATCAAGTTCAAGTCATTCCTTTGAAGTGCCTGCATTGTTGACATTTTCTGTGCCCTACATCACAAATCATTTTGTGAATTCTGCTCTCGAGTGTCAGGCCAAAAGGCTCTTGGTTTGCTATATATTCTTTTGTAAGTAATTAGTTGAAATTATGACTTATTGAATGACTTTTGCCAACTTTTTGTGTTTTTTTGCTCATAAGGGAATATATTCTTGCATTATACAGATGATGTTTTTGATGTTTCTTTGATAGAATTGTATACTATATTATAGAGTGTTTGAATGCATAATGTATGCACAGGGCTTGACTTCTTCTAGTGTGAAGAGGATTGCTGATGATGCTTCACCTGTCCTGTTAGAACAGTACTGAGAGCAAGACACACTATGATGTTCATTTCATATCGCACTTAATAAAATCACACAACATGAAGCTTATACAAAGAAGATGCCCATTTTTGACATTTATCTATTTCAGAATGGCAGGTCAGAATGTAGTATTTAAATATATTGAATTGTTGATGTCTAAATTGCATGCTTTGTGTTTTTAATGGGCTATACCAGAGGTTCACAAGCTTTTTGGGTACCCCATAATCCAAATAATAAATAGTCATTAAATCTGTGACCCCAGCCTTTGAAAAACTCTAAAATCATTAATTCAGTCGGACCTAATGTTTGAGGTGGGCCTATAGGATTAAATGCAACGTTTAATTTAACAGGAGAGCATAAATCAAGCTGCTCTTTGAAGTTGCTCGATGACGACTCATAGATAAGCAGTGTTGTTTTACAGAGGCTTCTGTGCGGTATCACTTCAGAAATCATTCTCACAGCCAACTTTGATAGAAAGGTATTGCAGTTATTGTAGACTGATTTAACATTTTTCTAAGGTACCCCATTTAACTAAACTGCCTGTGCAGAAGGAAAGAAGTAGACCACACCTTGCCTCGTGGTTTGGACAGTAAACACTGCTCCACCTCAGGTTTTTGTTTTGTCTTCAAATCTACCCACAGGACTTGTTTGTCCTCTTTGTCTCCTCATCATAGAGAAGAGGATATTGGTTGGTCTTTATCTCCAGTAACCCCAAACATGCAGATAGAGAACATTATTAGCCAGGTGGGATATTGCATTGTTGTCAACAACAGTATGTTACATAATAACCTGTGGTACGGTAAGTCATCTATTCTTTGTAATTTGATGAGTTGAGATGTTTTTATGATGCTTTATAAGAATAAATGACATCTTTAATCTAATTATTTTGGAATGAATTGGTCAGCACATCACAATCTCCTTGACTGGCTTGATCATTAAATATACACACATCATATAGTCTTAAATTGAGAATATCATGTAAGTGGTCATTTCATCTTCCTCTGGCCAGAAGGGGGTAACATTATCACAGGCCTCTTGAATGTTCCTCCCAGTCTGATGTGATCTGGAGAGGAGTTAAGAGGGGGTGGAATTCAAGGCAGAATGACTTCCTTGAAATATTAGATGCAGGTATTTACTGTATAATCATATAATCAGCTGTGTTTTACATCATGGTGAAATGTGAACACGATGGTGAAAAGACTTTTGGGGGTGATGTATCATTCTGTGTCAATTTAAAATCCATTTAATCTTTCTCTTTGTTTTCCTTTATTTATTTCGATAATTTAACAGTTTAGGAGAACAATAATATCTGACTTAGAAGAAAAGATCATACAATGACTAGATGCAACTAAATGCAGTGTGTTTTGTTACAATGCAATCATTGTTGAGTTTTGTTTTATTATAGTAACTGGCCGATTAACATCCCATGGAACTGGACAGTGATTGATGTCTGTATGTCTACTATCAGGTCTTTGATGATGATGATGATATATATGATGATGATATATGATATAATACTAATACCAATAATAAGAACTCTACACCAACTTTTTTCCCCACAAAGTTAAAAAGCGCTGAAATACTGTATGATTATAAGATTATTCAAAAGATACTGGAGGCTAATGGTATAA
>OMKL01033113.1:0-11880 GCA_900302295.1 Parasudis fraserbrunneri
TTTTTTGCATAATTTTCAGATGTTGAAATAAATAAATAAATAATAATAATAATAATAATAATAATAATAATAATAATAATAATAATAATAAATAGGTATTGCACCTCTTTGCCAAACACCTTTAAAGAATGGGTGTGATATGTTCTCTATAACAATTTTGTATAATAGTGTTGAAAATCTAAAAATATATACATATGTAAACCCAAAGTTTAAGCTGTAGGTGACAGAGATTGTGAGCAATGTCCTCAATAAATCCTAAAATCCATCAAACACTTCAGTAAATCTAATTGCTAAAATAATTGATGCCATTATTATTCCTCATTTGATTAGCCTATATTTTTAACTTATTGGTTAACAAGCAAACTCAAGCAAGGAGGGGGAAGAAATGTGCATTCATATTACAATGGCAACCATTAAAATTGTATTGTCACCACTTTCTATTTTCACTTTCTATTGGAAGGTGTTTTCTACATGGAGCACAAGCACAGTTGGAGTGAATGGGATTCTGACATAGAAAATCTGTAAAGTGTACAAATCTTAAAATCCATGATGAATATCAGCTTGGTATTTTACTGAAGAGTGGAACGATTCACAACGATCAACTTAATGGAGGTGGTTCAACAACATATAGAGCCACACTGACACTTGATTATCAACTAGCAGCATATCAGACGGTCCCACTGGCTTGTGAATGTGTGTATTTGAAAGCATCCGCTATTATGATGTCACTTGACCCTTGCTTGTCACAGTGCCCCTGACTGGGGTCACACTCCTATGCAGAGCTGCCTCTATGCCGGTACATCACACAGCCTGCAAGACAGCTCTGCCCCAAGTGCCTTATTACTGTAACAAAAACTGACCTCCATGACCAAATTAGTTTGAAAGAAAATGTGGTAATAACTTTGAATTGGATGTATAGAGATTATCACAAATAACCAAACACTTATGAGTTATGCAGTGATATAGTTATCAGAAAGGTTAACAGACTGTATTTTCTGTGTAAGGAAACCATACCTGTATGGCTGCGTCCACCATCGTTTCCATGGACACAGTGAATAAAACAATTATTTAACTTTTTTCAACTCATTTTAGGTTCTTATTTATAAAATTGAAAAAAAGAATATGGGGGGAACAATTAATACAATATTATTAGGGCTATCAATTGATTATTTCTTTAATGCATTAATTGCATGATATGCTTGCATTAATTGCATGATATGCTTGCATTAATTGCAATTAATGCTAATTAAAATATACATTAAAATAAATAGCTAAATGCATCTGTAGGGGCTGCGGTCATGAAGAAATGCATGAAAAAATGGTTCGGGAAAGTAATCATAAGTACTTATCGGTCACATGAGTCTTCAGTAACATTGAATTCACTTTTTTTTAACAGAGATTCAAAATTCACATTTTGAATCTCTGTTAACAACACTGCTATACGTTACCTAACGTTAGCATAATTAGCAACCATAACATGGGTCGACTTGTGTACTTTGCTTTGCTGGGAAAGACCGTTCATAACTGCAGCGTGTATACAACTTGGTTTATTCCAAAAGTCTGTTCGGAAACTTTGTATGATGAAATAAGCCATACAGGGGATGTCTGGTCGCTCATTATTCTCCCGGTTTGCATGTCAGAGTGATCAGGAATGCAGACACACTAGCCACCATGGCTGGATGTCAGAGGTATGGAAGGTGGTTGGGGTCAAAAAGGGTAATGCGATTAATTGCGTAATTCTTTTTAACGAGTTAAGGTGTTCAAATTAATTTAAAAAAAGTTTTACATTGAATATAAAATATTGAATATTGACAGTCCTAAATATTATGTATTCAACACGTTAAGGAAAAATAAGATGAGTATAAGTGACACCGGTTCGTTTATGTCCTCTTTGGGCAGAGATGTTTGACAGTGGAACATCATTCAACTCTCTGCATTGGAGTGTGGAGGGGTGTGGGGGAGCACAACCACATTTACATTTCTAAACTTCAAAGAATTCTTCAAAGAATCAAAACTACTACTTGGTACAACAGAGTTTTGATCAAAGGGTGATTTTACTGCTTGAAAACACAAGCTTTGTTATGCATTAGTTTTATTTCTCAGTTTGGATTATTTTCTATCTATTCTCTTTCTCATGTTTTTAGTGAGTGGTAACTAGTTGTCTGAAATAAATTGTTGACTTCCACAACACCGTAGCATTTGGATGGTCTTGAATTTCATCAAAAGTATTGTATATCTAGGCCACATAAACAAAAAAAGTGTTGAAAAGTGAGGTTTAGTCTGTAGGCCTATCTCACGGAGTGAATACATCAATCTATTCATGATATTCGATCACAGACATCTTGGTTGGCAAACACAGGTGATAATAATCAAATAACAGTTGATTATCATTAAATGACAACTGTTGCCAATGAGTTGTGGCATTGCACCATATTGGTTGGTATGGATCGTCATGACAATACTATGAACTGACCTGTTCATTTCAAGTCATAGTCAGATGAGGCACAGTCCTATTTCCCAATAAAGGTCTACCTTAACTCCACGTCACTCCGTTTTGCACTTTCTCGTGCTCTCTTTACTGAAACACTGTAGATGCTGAGATATTATCAGTTTGAGGGAGCCTTGGCGACTTTGAATCCTTCTGGTGACACCAGGCAACAGCAATTAAATGTGTTGCACTTCTGTTGTTTGCCTTGAGCTTTCTTGGATACAGCATTTGAATCATGCCTCTTGTTGATATCAAAGTGCCCATTGTTATCTAGTGTGGGCTGGTCATAGGCGTTGTTTGTGTTATTATATGTGTGGGTGCATTTATTTAATGCTGAAACATGATTTTTCTTCATTTGGTTATGACAACACGTTCATTCCAAACTTTGACTTATTCAAAACTCTCAAGCATGTTTTTGACATGTTGATCCTATAGAGTCTATAACCTATACTACATACCTATACCTATAACCTCAGTTGGCTAATGGGGAAACATGTTAAAAATATTTCTTGCAGACTTTTTTAATGAATTAGAGGATCATCCTGGCATTATAACATTATTTTCTCTTTTTTTCCTTCTTCTCAACTCTGATTTGTATCATTCTCAATAATAATGCTCTCAATAACTCCAGTACAGTTCCAAAGTTCATGCAAAAGACCCTCAAACATTATGTCTGCATGTGGATTGCATCACGTCAAAATTCAGTGGTATTACAGCATGACTGCTCACACTGTTTTAACAAAACAAATTGCCTGGCATGATGAGGAAGTGCGGTTACCAGCAGTCAAAGCTGAATTGAGATCAGTTTCCACTCACTCATATTGCATAGGCGGACATAGCCCAGTATCAGCCCTTAAACTGATGCTAAACCAGTCTTGGGGGCCATATTCTAATTCTATATATGATGTCCAAGCATGTACTCCACACAAGAGCAAAAACATCTTCATAATGATAGATTACTTATTGGTGAAAATGTAAATGCACTTTGCATAGGGAGGGAAGGGGTACGGTAATTCAGTGTTTTTGACGAGATAATGTAATTAAAGATGTCAGTGTCAGATGTGAAGTGATTGCTACCCAATGGAGATAAGGGGGGGAAAACATTGTAATATCAGGGTGATTTAGGAAAGGTTGCATCCTGGCCATATTTTCAAGACGAGGACATTATGAGAAAGTTTTAGAGGAAAATATTTGGTTGCTAACATTTTCATTGTAAGGGTTTGCATAGCACTTTGATGACAGGCTCTTGACATATTTCGTGATACATTCATGGATAAATTAGCCTGGATCCAGCCACCTGAATCGCCCACTTGTGCCCTTTTTCACAATTTCTATGATAATTGTATGATTCAGTGAATTGAATCACAATTTGAAAAAGGGCAGTAGTGGGCGATTCAGGGGGCTGGATCCAGGCTATGGATAAATAATTTAATTCCAAATTGTCATTGCCAACATATGCAACAATTATTAAACACATTTACATAACTGATTTCAAAATAAAAAATATTCCTAGACCTATGCCATAAAAAAGGTTCTAACATTTTTCTATATGCAAGCAAACCTGTGTAGTTTATACAGTGCGTGACTTGTGCCCACCATTAATTGGCACTCAGCTCACATAAGGCATGTACAATAGCACAACCCACAGTGCTGAATCTCACATTCTGGCAAAAGAGCTGCACAGAAGATAATTAATTATAGTAAATTAATTAAATTTTGTCAAATGAAAGCTTAAACTGTTCCAAAAAATATATATTTTGTACACAACCATTAGGCTATAAGGTCTATAAAATAATTTAGGAATTAGAGTGGAACTAAATCCAGTCACTATGACAAACACATAACTAGCACGCCATATAGTCATACAACAAATAGCATTGAGTTATATCAACCGGGCCTTATCAACTTAATATAGGAAGCCTACTTTTCCAACTTTAAGATGCATTCTAAAGAAACTACATTGAGGTCTATATGTAGCACCAAAAAAATAAAATAAAGGCATCAGAAAATGTCAAGTTGGAAAGGTGCTAATGTGTGTGATCACATTAATCATCTGACAGGATCTCACATTCAGCAGTTAGTCTATTACGATTTTCACTGAAGTGAGGTCTAAGTGTCAGGTGTCATAATTTAATTGTGTTGTTTTCTATTCCTCTGTAATACTTTGGGGACCGGAGAGCAGGATAATACAGCAGAGTCTACCTCCTTTCTCTCTCGTTCTCTCTCTCTTTCTCTTTCTCTCTCGCTCACTCTCTCCCTTTTCTTTTTTAATTGGGGACACTGGGGGTTCACATCACATTTCACTTTAATCTTGACCTTAGAAGATAAACCACTGATAAAGATGAGAATCATTATCTGCCCAGAGAAATTCAAGGAATAATTTCCGCAGCTCATGTTCTATTCATTAACAGGGAAGTGCTTTTGTATTTAAGGATATCTCAAATATGCAGACAGCCCATACTCTCTGTGACAGAACAAGC
The DNA here is from genome assembly GCA_900302295.1 of Parasudis fraserbrunneri. Taxonomy (NCBI): domain Eukaryota; kingdom Metazoa; phylum Chordata; class Actinopteri; order Aulopiformes; family Chlorophthalmidae; genus Parasudis; species Parasudis fraserbrunneri. Next base: position 4,969 of record OMKL01033113.1, read on the forward strand.
TGTTTGAGGGGTTGTGTTGTGTTGTCATTTATTCAAACAGTATTTAGGACCAATCAATCACATCTGCCAAGTCAATTATTATCAAATGGCATAACATTGACACAAATTATGATTCTGGTTGACAGCTGTCTAATCCAGAACATAGATAAGTAGACGAGAGTATTAAAACTGGGGGGTCATGACCATAACATGACTAGTGGTCTTTTCTACACCATTATAACATTATCACATAAATTATATCATACTGTAGCTGCCAGCTGTGCATTGCCAGGTTTCATCAGCAAATAACAGAAATCAAGAAGTGATATCCCATTAACATTGCTGACAATCAGATAATAGTCCAGGTTATTACACCCGCGCACATGGTGTGCTCACAGCTGTCCGTGTTTCTGTGTGTCAGTCCATACCAGCCATAGTTCCTACAGATCTGATCCGATTTGGATGAATCTTCGTACATAGGCTGACAGTAGGCCAAGGACCTGAATTCACTAATAGTTTTCAAATCTGTCAACAACAAGTCATTCATTTGAATTAATCTCCACCCTTGTCTACTGAAATCAATATTGAGGGTAAACGTAAACACACAAGGGTGATACTACACAGAGCCTCACCTAGAGTCCAGTAATCAACTCTCTGCAACAGTTTACAACATGCCAATGCCCAAGTGAACCTTGTGATGTAGTTGATATACCTATACATTAAAAACCTTTTTTTCCAAGTGAATCTCTTCGTTACATCAGCATTGTGTGGTCAGAACAGCCTTATGTTTGTAGGTTAAGTATTTAATGTTTGCTGTTGCCCATTTGGCCACTGTCATCTTCTTATGTCTTCAACCAAGGAATGCTCACGTGAAACTCATATTATAAGTTATAAATCTGGTGATCTATGCACGAAAACGATTATTTTGTTCAGTGAATCTCTTAGTTACACCAACACTGTATAAGCTAAGCAGTGTTGTGTTTACAGGTAAAGTTTTTACAATATTTACAATGTTCGCTATTTGGCTAAACAAGAAGTAAATCACACCACTTTCTCACTACACTATTCTACACGCCCACTGGCAATCTCCACGGAAGGAGAGAATCCAAACCAGGAGATTTTTTTTTACTTGCTTTATAAGTGAAATATGAATACTTGTATTAATTAATACTTGTATTATATTAATAATAGTCTAATAAAGACGAATAAGGAAACTCATCACAACTTTGTAAAAATCCACTTTTTTAGCTCCATCTGTAGTTGAAACGTTCACTTCCATATTCTTCTTCTCATGTTCAACTTTTGTTTGATAAAGCTGCTGTGGAGACTTTAATGGCTGTTTCCATGGTAGCACATTTGATGAAAATGCATCAGAAGAAGAAAATAGCGGAAGCAAGCGTTTTAACTACAGATGGCGTTATAAAAGTCGATTTTTACAAAGTTGTGGTGACTTTTCTCACTCATCTTTCTTACCAGACTATATACTGTATACTATTACACAAATCAAGTATGTGTGCTTTGTGTGTGAGTGTATGTTGCAGGTTTGAGAAAATACGAGCAAACTCATAAGTACATAGGGAAATTATGTGCCATTTTCTGCGACCCAGATATGTGTAATCAAGCTGGGACTCTGTTGTGGCTAGGTGGGTTAGTAGCCTCTGTCTGATTGTGTAGGAGGGATTTCAGACATGGCAAGCAATTCCATTAGTTGAAGGACATGTGTAGGCAGAGAAGCGTCTTGCTCCATTCATACATCAGACCGACATCACGTCATCCACCTTGATTTGTGATTGCCATGCCTCTTTTTGGGGGAAAACAACCTGCGGAGTAAACGGGTTAGGCAGCGTTTGCTCGCAAACTACAATGTTAGGTCAAAACAAACAAATATAAATCATGCCAAAGACTATCACATCCCAGAAATATGCATTACCCCTTTGTTTTAGGTCACGCAAAGATTCATAAGCATAATATTAAATGTCCAGGTAGGGAAATGGGGAAATACCCTGCAGCTGAATGGGGAAATTAATGAAGGATCTTGCCTGAAAATGGATCACATGTAACTTTTCACAACAAAACAAACTTTTCAAACAATGTAAGCATTCTGCCAACAGTTTTTATACAGGCCAATAATAGTCCTATAATAGCAGTCAATAGAAACGGTGTCTGTGTTTTCCACCAAAAGTGGGCGCGGAAAGTACCCGGATTTGCCGGTCTGATGTATGGCAGGAATGAAGTGCAGGCTAATACATTTTCTAGCCTGGACAGCAGCACTTGCAAGCTTTCCCTTCTGGGGCGTGGGTGTAGGTATCTCTCTGAATGCCCTTCTCGTTAGTATTGCAGTCAAAATATACATAGTAGTTACTTACTAATTATTCAACTTACCAAGGCTAGGTTTGCTGATACTCTTCTTTTTTTTTTAACCAACACACTGCTACACAGTCCCTGACTTGTTTTATGGTCATTGCATTCTCTACGGCATTGGCTGTGATTATGGGGCAGACATCACGTACATCAGGTACCCCAGTTTCATAGGAAGAATTCCTTTCATCCTATCTGAATGAAACTTTACACGTTGAATTTGGATATAAAATAAAAACAATCTTTTGTATTATGACTTTTATATATTTAGTTATTAACATATAACCATCAGCACAGAACTGCGGTTTAAAAAAATTCTAACCACAACAGCCATAGTCATAACAACCAATTAGTTCTGCCTTTATTTCCACAATGGATGTGGCTGTATATTCGTTCAGTCAATTCATTTGTTAGATTGGAGGTGCATGTGTATGAGTCATGGATGGGCAAGGGAGGGGGGCCCAGAGACACATCATGTGCACAAGGCCCAGAATTCCTTGCTATGCCCCTGGCAAGAACCATAATATGGCCTTCACACACATTCACACTTGGGAGCTGCCCTGTACAACCACAGCCTTCCTTGACTACAGTATACAGTATTATAATGTAATACATGCAATAGGCTACATTTCCTCATTAGAAGCCATACTGCTGTCAGTTGCAATATTAGCTAAATGGTATTACCGTATAGCCTATTGCTGGATTACAACCCCACTTTTCAACCCCCTGAAGTTCACCTACAGGGCAAACTGATCAGCACATAGAGGGGTCAATGTGAATCTCCACTATAGGCCCTGACACATCATTTCACTTGCTCCTAAGCCATAGATTTTAGTTCTGTGTTGAATACAACATTCCAGAGTTTCTCGACAGTAAACTAACACACCTGCCTCACTCCATCTGTTGTTGAATCTCCAACCTCCTGACAGACGGGAGGTAGTGTGTGCATCTGGGCCTTCATCTGTCAGGCTCACTATCAATGAGCACAGGTACACCACTGGGCTGTGTGCTCTTTCCTATACTCCCTATGCATCAGTGACTGCATCTCCACCAACACCTACATAAACCTGTTTTTACAGATGGCACCGCCCTGGTGGGCCTCATCACCAACAATAATGATCCATAAGCTTCTACTGTTAACCAGGCCTGTGCCAAGGCAAAAGACTTAGACCAGAATGTGTTAAGCAGTGCCCCCACTAGACCCAATACAGGTGACAGGGTTTTGGTTTCTACCAGGTTCAGCACGGAGGTGCAAAAACTAAAACAAATAATAAAATGTAACTAGAGTATCATTGAATGTGACCCTTTTCTTAGTGGTGTCTTTCCAGATGCTCCTTTATTCTGTTTTAGAGGAGCTCCTAATTTAAAACACAAATTGGTTCGCAATCATTGTCCCGCTGATACTTCAGGGAATTAGGAGGACCATTGGTTGCTTTAAATGCAGTCACTGTAATCATTGTAACAATGTAATACAGACAAAAAGGTTTAGTCAATCCTGTCTCCAGCACCGTACAACAGATTCAACATTTTATTAATTAATAAGTAACTAAGTAGTTAGACTACTTTTGTGATCTACAAACTTGAATGTTTTCTGTATTTGATGGACTAACTGCCATTTACAGGACAGACTGGCAGAGCATAAATATGCCATCATAACTGGAAACATTGATTACCCTATGGCAAAACTTTAAGAATGCCATGGTAATGACCCATCCATTCTCAGGGTTATTGGCATAGACCACATTCTCCCTCGCAGAACTCAATACCCAGGTATCAATGAAAATTAACAACATTTTTCTTTCTATTTATAGACATGGTAAGTTTTGGCCACAATGTTATAGACTTGCCCTTTGCAGTGACTATGTCAACATTTAATTCCTACTATGGTTATGATAGTTTTCTATAGACATGCATTGTAGTCTTTTGGATTCTTTTGTTGTTGTTGTTGTTGTTGTTGTTGTTGTTGTTGTTGTTGTTGTTGTTGTTATATTTATTTTTCTTCTTGTTTTTTAACATAGCATTTTGAGTTTACTTTGCCTTTTATATATATGAAGCTTTTGGATTGATAGTGGGAGCTCTACCCTGCTTGGCTAGCTACCCTGGAAAGGCACTCTGTTTGAGATACAATATTCGCCCCAAAGCTGGGCGAGGATGGTGTTTGGCTACCGCTCACCAACAAATCCATGTGGGGATCTTGACAAAGAATGCGAATCATACCCACATGGGTATTAACACTCACAACTCGCATCATTACAGGAGCTAGCTATCAGGATTACAGAGGAAGAGGTACTAGCAGTTGAATAGAACATGAACCTCTACCCAAAGCAAGGAAACCATGCAGCCTACTGCTAGCTAGCTATTTCTGTCTCATGATTGTGCCCCATGTGGGGTGTATGGCAGAGTACACTGGTCATAGAGCAGAATTACTTTTCACATCATTATCATGGATTTGATATCAACGACATGCTGACAAAGACAAAGAAGCCTTTCCAGCGTAGTCAGCCAAGGGGGGGGCGGAGTGCCACCGGTCAACTACTCAGCAAAAGCCAGGGAAGAAATTCACCCCTCACTTACATTCCATACTGAGTCTCAACTGACCATTAACTTCAGACCTGCACTTTACTACAGCAAACTTTTTCACATTATGGACTCCCAAATATGCATTGGACGACAGATCTAAATTCAACAAGATCTTGTCTCATAGTCCCCCCATCTGAGGAAATGTTTGTTGTTAGATCAGTAGATCATCATCATCATCTGTGACACACTGGAGGAGTTGGAGACAAGACCGCATGAGTCAGAACTTACAAAGGAAATCTTCAAATCTTATAAATCAGGGTTCTCTTGACTGGTGTTTCAAAACGCTCAATTTGATGTTTCAAAACACCACAAAATGTTTCATGGCTAGTGCCTCAAAGCAGGCACTCATGTAATCTATAACACTGGCAAAAGCAATTTGATACCCTTCAGTTGGCATCAACTCTATTGCCAGATCAGATCCTGGATGTAATTTTGCAGGGATCTATTATTACACTGTATATTGCATGATTCAGTTTTTATATAGTTACTCTGCTTGGATTTTTACTCAAAACCTTCAGACAATACAATGTTCAATATTTTACTAACAGTGCTGCATAGGATGTCAAGATGTCGTGGTAAAGATGAAAGTGGGCTTTTTTTGCTTTTTTTATCAAGATGGCTTGGTGAGTCCTAGACTGACACATCAGACCCATGGAACGTATGCAAGCTATAGCTCTCCAGTGGATCTGAAAGCAGCACATTGAGAAATAAACAAATAGTTTACCAGCAAAAATGGTCGTCAGTAAAGTCAGTCTGACTTAACATGGTGATGTGTTGGTGTCTGAATGAATTCCTCAAGCTGTGATTACATTAAAGTACAGGAAAAAGACAATTTCTCCATTTATCTGTATGTTACCAAGGTGCAGGGCTTTTATATTAAAGTTTAGAATAGCCGGCATGCACGAGTCTTGCCTTGCTGCTGTTGTTAGTACAGAGAGGGGCACAAAATGTATTGTGGAATTCATTGTGGCATGAGAGACAAGACACCACCACATCACCATGGAAAGTCAAATTGACTTTATTGACGACCATTTTTGCCAGCAAGCTATTTGTTTATTTCTCAATGTGCCACATTCAGACCCAATGGAGAGCTAGCTTGCGTATGTTCCGTGGGTGTGACATGTCAGGCAAGGTGAGTCCATGTTTTGATAACCAAACTAATAGGCACATTTTCAATTTGCATTCACAAATTCAAATGCATTTACAAGGCTACATGGCATAAAAGGCTTTCTAAGTATTAAACTACAGTAGACAGGATTATATCTCAGCATAATTTTGAATCTCTGAAATAAAGGTCAACAGACTATTACATCTCACTCAAACATTATAAACTATAAACTTAGAGAGAGAAAAAACACAATGAGAAAAAAGAGCTACTTTTAGAACCTGTTATCCTTGTCCCCCAGAGCCCTATTTCTATTAAAGGTTCTTTAGACAAAATAACAACAAAAATCCCATGCAGAACCATACCGATACCTCTAAATGCCTCTTAGACCTTAATTTTTTGTGTGTGGTGAGAAGGTTAGTTCATACAGACTGCTTCTCTCCCAATTGCCCATACATCTTGTTTAAAAAAGCAGTAGGTGGTGCTTTAATTATTTCCTCTCTCCCTTAAGTGGCGTATTTTGAAAGGCTGGGCCTGCTCGTCGATAGCAGAGAAATGAATGTTATGTCTTAAAATGTTCCTTCCTCAGGTTCTCCTCAGACTGTCAATAACAAGTTGGGGAAGAAGCGATCCTCAGCCATCTCCTCTAGTGCTGATGGATATGCTCACACCTCCAAGAGGTAAACAGCATTGATTCTGTCCCACTATCACCTCTAATTTGCCTCCAGCCTTTGCACAATAAGATCCTTTATGACTAATCACACCCACTTACAGGACTGATACAAGGCATTTTTATTTCCAGAAGTGTGCCTGAAGCTCTCAGATGGAGCGTGTCAGTATTGAAATGTTTCTGGGCTGTCAGATCCCCCCCCCCCCCCAAACACACCACC
>OMKL01033113.1:11900-22245 GCA_900302295.1 Parasudis fraserbrunneri
ACTTCCTTTGCTCTAATGTCATCGATTGGACCAGCAACAGAGCCATAACATGCTCCTCTACAGGACACTTTGATAGTAACATTTCAGGCCCAGTTAGACCCTATTTCCCCAGGGCCATTAAATGAAAAACCGGACCTCAAGTGGATCTCTGAGTCTGATCCATCCCTGAGCTTACAGGCGCGTTAATGACAGAAATTGTACATGTCAGTACTACCAGGGAGCCCAAGGATTAGATAATGTGTATGTAATAGTGAGATCTGAGGTCTTGGCCTTGATGTGCTAAGAACATTTGCAATACCACTTTAATGGCGAAAGGAAAGGTGGTGGCTCTCAGTGACTTGGCTACTGAAGGACATGTCAGGGCCCTCCTGAGAACCATTTTTAATTGCAACCAAAAATGCCTATTAATAAAATCTCCAACAGGCAGATCTTATATCCATAACTAGACATGTGCTGTCGGTGGCCGACAGTGGGTATATCCCAGAGCGGCCCAAATTCTCAATCCACCTTTTGTGAGCATGCCCCTAATTTGAGCCGTTGAGGAGCAGTTAATATTTTTAGCTTTATGAGAATAGCGCCACCATGAGGCCAGATGACTCAGAACTTCACAGGCCTCCTTGCTATGGTAAGGCAACGTTTGGTATGGTATTTGTCAAGTTTGTTGGAAATCAGATCAGGAGCTACACTAATCTGAGTATTGAACGTTTGGCCTGATCATGGCGCTAGAGGAAAGGTCATGGGGTCACCAAAATCAATAGAGTTGATCCTATCGTGGTCATGAATGTGCTCTGAAAATATTAGAATGAATGCTATTTGAGTTATCGCGTTAACACGAAGGATTGGCAGCAGCAGCATCGGGGTAAATCCCTTCAGGGATATAGTAAGAGGTCAGACCTTTTAGGTTAGGAGTACTGGGAATACAAAATCATCAGGGGTCAAATTATTTCACCAAATGATTGTTGTTGTTGTTATTATTATTATAATAATTATTATTATTATTGTTATTATTCTATCTTTTTAGACTTTTGAACATCTGATTTACTGGCAGTTATTGCATTGCGCCTTTGTTTCCCTCCATTTAATCGAATTGATGTTCCATTTTTCCCATACTACACAATGTCTTTTGAAATACGTTCACTGACATTAAGTTGAAAAGAAGATTAAGTCATGTCTAAGTCATGTCTAAAAATATTTGTAATAGTGTGTAGACTAAATATAAAACTGAAAGCTGAGGCTGAAGAAGAAGAAGAATCATGGGTCAACTCAGACTGGAATCTTCAGGTGTAGATACTATATGTGAGATAGAATTTTGAGAACTGGACATTCTAATGATGATGTAACAATGGCTATACTGGTCACAGAAAGCAAGCTCTATAATTCCAACAAAGAATTCCTGGAAAACATTCCAAAAAACGTACACCTGACAGGGTTAAGGTGTATTCTGTGTGGTGGTGACATTTCTAGATTTAGCTTTGGAAGATGTGGTGATTGTCTGGTTATGTGATCAGGAGTGATCTCTGTATGCATTGGAAAAAGAAGGTTAATGCAGCTTAAGGGTTGAAATAATAACTAATTATCCATGGGTTAACTACACCCGATGGCAATTTCTCGCATGTCCTGCTGCTCGGCGTGACCCAAATCAATGAACACAGAGTCTGATGAAATCCCTTAGCAAATTCAAATTTTGAGCAGTAGCCTATTTTATTGACTACTATGAAACTAAAGGTACCTTTAGAATGAATGAGAATGAGCAGAGCAGCCATATCTATATTTTGCCATCCTTAAATCCTGCCCAGGGAATGAATTAAACCAATAAACTATATTGATCCAAATGAAGCCCTGTAATTCTCAAAATGATCAAAACCAATGTGTCATATTGGATATGGGATGATTGAAATATACGTTTCTTAAAAATTTTTTTGGCTACTCCTGTTTGTGAAATTTCATTATAATTCTTATTTTTTTACATACACAAAAACCATGAAATCAAATGTAATAATAGACCACAACATTTGTGTATTAAGTATATTTTCAACAAATTTGTATGAACTTTCAATTCACAGGGTTACTATGCCGTTACACAAACTGGCACAAGAATGCAGGAAGACATTAGAGTCCAACAGCGAGCAGTACTAACAGATAGCCTATGGGGTGTGCGATTGTCTGATTTAAGACATATAAAGAACAGATACAGAGAAATAAATTTGTACAGCGTTGCCTTAACATCTGAGAGAACATTATTTAACTCATCCCATTTCAGGAAGTTTTCACACTTCATGCCTCATTAACCTCGAGGGCATGGATTCCCTGGGAAGTCAAGTCAAGGAAAGAAAATGCCTGTCTTTTTCATCACCAGCAAGCGGTAAGTCCTCATTGTGGCATACAGTATCAACAAAGGTGAAAAATATGAGGTGGGGCATCACAGTCTCAGGAGCTTTAGGTTACATTTCATCGGTTTTGTCCGGTTATAGAATTGAGGAGGCCTTTAGCCTGTGAAACACCCAAGTGCTCTCTCACTTAAAAAAACACACAGTGTCATGAGATGCAAAGCATTCTCGCATAGATTGAGCTGGTCTTACACAAAGTGTCATGCCTGTGAGATGCCACTAGGGGCAGAGTGGCCATGTGTGAGTAAATGACTGAGCTAGTTAGTAACATTGCCTTTCATAGAGGTGCTTCACATCTAAAAACAACAGCACTCTAATAGGTGACAAGACCATCACATGGGTGGGTTTGACATGATATTTGCTATGTAGCTCCATATATACTGTATCAAGCACTCTGTCCTGACTTATTAAAGGAGCAATGAACTTTTCTTAAGAGGCCTATCTGATTTGTTACAAACATTTCAATCTATCGGTTTTGAGATATTGGTAGTAGAAATTGTTAGCATTTGTTAGCAATGCTAATGGCTATCAGTGGGGTCCCTTATAGCATGTCTCTGGAAAATCACCCGTTACACCTTCTAAACAACTTCCTAACCATTTCAAACCATTGTTAACAAAATAATAATAATGCTGTTACAATAGGCCCTTGTAGGGGTACTTATGTAAAGAAAATATTTGTGACTAGTGGTCCATTGTAGATCCCTAGTCGAGTTGTTGTGTGTAGGCAGTAGTAGACACATGACTGCTGTTGGAGGCAGGTGACGCGGGTCGTATGGTTCAACCGGAGCTCGACTGCTGATAATTGGGGAAGTGCAAACAGGTGGCCTGGGAGCAACCAGAACCAGCATGGGCCTCCCTTTTGTTCCCTCTTTCATTTTTTTTTCATCTTGTTTTTGTGTTGTTTTCTTGTTTTGTGTTGTTTTCTTGTTTTGTGTTGTTTTCTTGTTTTTGCGTTGTTTTCTTTTAATCACCAACATACTGCCCATCAAGAACACACCCAACAATACCACCATCAAACCTTGAACTCCACCATTGAAAAGCAGAGCTGGCCGCTCGCTGGAGGGCTCTGAGCGGACTTGCCGAGACCCATCACCACATCATTCTCCAACTCCATTAGCACAGCCTTGATTCGCATACACTAGATTTAGTTAGGACCTTTTGTTACTGGTATTGTTAGTTTTAGCACTCATCTTCATAGTCATAATCACCCCTGGACAATTTAGGATTATTTTTGTCCAGTCAGAGGCCTGGGTTCTAAACTTTTGCTTCGCAATGTCTCAAATACCAAAACACTGGTGTTTTTTGGATGGATTGAAATGACTCCCAGTTTGTGACAAATCAGCTTCAAAGTGAATTGTTTCTTTAAGAACATGAAACATAGATGAGGTGACAAATAAATGGCTGTTTGAAGTAAACATACCTCCCTCTTTTTAAAAGGGATAATGAAGTACTGTGAAGCTATTATACCGGAAAGTTATTTGACTTGTATTAAGTGGTTAAATAAAAAAGAATAATGAAACACTTTTCACAAGGTGATAATTAGTAGAGGAGAGCAGAGATACAGTCATGGGCCGTTAGATATTTAATAACCACAAATGACCAAGGGAGTTGATGTTAATGTCAGGGTCATGTTTATGAAGTTGATTCCTGCTTGGTCAAAATCATCAAAAACAAATGCCTAAATGTAAACCTATTTTAACTGGTTGTCAAACAAAACGTTTCATATAGTATTCTTTCTGGAGAGTAAGGATCTTATAGTAATCGGTCGACCTACATGATAGCTACAGCAGGTAGTTGATGAAACCGATGGCCAACCTCAACCCTTACACTGAAGGTACAACAATATCTGGGTGGTTTGCTTTTTTGTTCACCGAAGTAATATTTAGGTCAGGTGTGACCAAACGTTTTGACATTGAGGGCCAAAATATAACATGGGTGTGCTAAAAATTGTATTGGGCAAAATTTAAAGTATGTAGAAATTTGACAAGAAGGCATTAGCTTCTTAGGTCTTTTGTCATCACTCATCACAGCATTTTCCTCAAACAAAATTGATATAAATACACTACGTAATACTTGACTCTGGAACCCTTTGGGAAGCCAAAAGGTATGTTGTAGCAAAGGCCAAATTTGGCCCATAGGCTCTCCTTTGGGCAGTCCTTATTTAAAGCCATCTGATTAAATCTGATGAATGGCATATTATTTATGCTCCAGTGACCATACATCATACATCATACATGACTTCAACTGGTACTTTATAGGGAACAGGTCTCCATGTTTCCAACCAAACCCACCCTATTGATGGTACTCCAAGACAGGATGGGGCTCTGGTCAGTCTGGTCAATTGAATTTCATCAGATGTGGTACTCAAAATCTATAGCCAATTTGTCAAAATCTAATGTTTTGCATTGATTGGTGAATGTGGGTGTGGTCTATGACATACAATTCAAGGTGGGTTTGTTGTACTATCACTATGAAACTTGTCAGGATCTCTACTTTGAACATACATTGCAAATTACATGCAAAGCCATCCAAGAGAGTCTAACTGGTGGCACTTAGAGTGCTTGGACAATAACAGCAATGCTGACACAAAGATGAATCATAACTGCTATAATGCAGTTGGACAGATGTCATCATCACTATAAAAGTTGCTATGAGTGTCAAAACCTAATCCTTGAACATTTCCATACAGCTAGAAAACATTAACAGGTTTAATTCTTAAACATTCCCATAACCTGGAAACCTCTAACCTGCTCATTGTTTCAGTTGGTGTGTATATTTACCTCAGCACCCCCGCTTGTCTGGGTCTATCTGACTGTGAGTCTGTAATAGATCTTACGCATATCAACCTTTCTTTGGTGCTGAGCCAAACTGTGAAAGATGAAGATCCGATTTAGGATCGAGATGTTGTACACTTAAATAAATCATTTTTGGGAGCCCTTCTATGTGACTGTGAGTGACATATTTCAGCAATTAATGACCAGATTGCCATTTGCTGTGCACATTCATTACCATAAGAGGAAGAAACCTATTGATTTTGGTGATCCCATGACCATTCCTCTAGCGCCTCAATCAGGCCAAAAGTTTCAAATTAGTGCATCTCCTGACCCGTTTATCATACAGTCACAACATTTGCTGTAAACATTCATGACCCCCAGATGAAGACATCTTTTCACTTTGGTGAACCCATGACCTTTCTGCTAGCACTACCATCAGGTCAAACTGAGAATAAGATATTTCAAAACATAATGGTCATATTGCCAAAATTGCTGTGCACATTCATGACCCCAGGATGAAGAAATCTCCTCAAGCATCCCCATCAGGCAAACCCGCCATTTTCAAATTAGCATATCTCAGTCATACACACAAAAGTTGCTTTGACTATTCATGACCCCTAGAGGGAGAAACCTGTTGATTTGACCTTGACCATGACTTTTTCTCTTGCACCAACATATAGATTTATAGCCTGGGTCTGTTGAAACTGACAATATCAGCAACTCTTGTTTCTGTCATCTACCCATAAAAATGTTGCATATGAAAGTAATGGCAAATTGGGGAGATTGTTTGGCCTTGGAGGTGGTATGCACTCTACTGAGTGCATTCTTCTAGTTGCTGTTGTTGATGTTGTTTTTGTTGTTGTTGTGGTGGTGGTGGTGGTGGTTGTACTGGTGAATTTCAAATGTTTTTATATCAATGTGTTAGGCCTACATATATTATTTATTTGCAAACTCTGTTTTGAGCTTTCAGACACCAGAACTTTCAGACACCCTCCTATTTGACCCCCAAATATAGCTACAACAGCATCCCAACTTGCTAGCACACTCCAAACAGTGATTATGAAGTTGAACAAAAAACAAATCTATTAAAAGAAAAAGGGAAATGTTCTATTTATGTAAGTGATGGATATTTGTGGAGAAAGAGGGCAAGCTGAAAATAGCAACATAACATTCAATGGAGCTGTCAAAACTAGCGTCTGCAGTTTTACAGTGTTACGTATCATTCCCAGTAGTTTACTTTACAAACCGTATTAAAAAAAAATGTCCTCATTATTGTTTTTGTCTTGATTCTACACTGTTAAAAGAAAAGGTCCCTCGTGATACCTCCAAGAGTTCTTCAAATTAAAACTGTGGAGGTTCCTCACAGAACTTTAAAGACCCAAATGACTTGGGGAAGGACTTGGAATATCATTATGTAGTTAGAAACAATTACTTTGATCTTTTTCAGTCTGACTCAATATTGTTACTACTCATGATACTCATTAATAAGGTAGAAATACTGTACTTGAGGCACATCATGTGTTATAGTACTTACTGCATAACAACAGTGTCAAGGGCACTTACATCCACTGCTCCTAGATAGTTAGAATGGGTTGAATGCAGGGGCAAATTCCTGGTGTGTGCAAAAATGTACATGGCAAATTAAGAGATTCTAATTCTAATGATTCTAATTCTAAATATACAAAATAAAAATGAACTAAACCTTAAAACAATGTAAGGTCCAGTAACAGTCCTGGGATTTTTTTATTTATTTATTTATATTTTTTTTGGGGGGAAGCAAATACCTTTCAGCAAAATGTTTCGTATGTTTGCAACTTCTGGCCAATATTACAGTTGTCACTTTTTATCACAGTATGCTTAGCCATAATGTGAAGACTATAGACAATTGTTTTGATTTGTTGGCAGAGCGGACTAATCTAGACTGCTTTGGTTGCTGTTCCATCAGGGCTAAGAGCTCTCCTCACCTCAGATTATGTTTTGGTATGCATGTCAGTCTGTCTTTGAAGACCTGCATAAATAATGAACTGCTCAAATGTATGAATACAATTGTGAATACTTATTTTATCTAGTCTTACACATCAAATGCAGTTGTCAATAGTTCCCATGGTAATTCAGTAGTTTCTGTTGTTCCTAGTCTGACTCCCACTGATTGTTTCATTGTGCGCAATTAACATTTTATTCAAAGTGTTCTAATTACACTGGTGTGGTTGTATGCTACAGGGACCAGCCAGCTGATATTACACATGCAACTGTACTAAGAATGCACTAGAATTAGAATGATATGGTTTTGCAAAACACCACACAAAAGGTTCTTCACAAGTCCCCAAAGAAGGTTCCAAGAACCCCATCACCTACGGGGTCCTTCAATGAAACCTAAGGTTCTTACTTGCGCCTTTGGATCTTCATGGCACTCTAAGGTTCGTTGAAGCACCCCCCAAGAACCGCTAGTTTTCACAGTGTAAGTCCAGCAGAATGGAATTTTGTTTTGTACTCAGAATGTTCAGGAGCATACATTTTCATGTATACTATATATATCTGCATGCGAGATTTACATTTTTTTTTTTTAATTGTTATATTTTGTTTCCTATTCTGATTAAAAATCGGATCACATGAAATGCCTTATACGTCTGGAATTCTTAGAATCTTTTTTTTTATTTGGTATGTCTCACTGTAGCATTAATTATGACATGATGCAAAAAAAAGTTACGATTAAGTTGTATCTTTTTGTCTCTCTCTTCCTATCTCTATATTATCCATCCTTCCTACAGTTTGAGAATAATTTCTCTATAGTCTTATCCAAGCTTGAGACACTGTCCTCACTGGTGTTGGATAAAAACCACATATATATATAGGCTACACTTTTCAGGAATTCACAACAGTTCTAATTTTCATCTTAACGGTGTGAAATTATAAAATTATAAAATGTCTTTTTTAATTGGTTTCGAAGTTCCCAGGGCCAAGGACCATGTCAATTTTAAATTCAGGTTAAAAAAATCAATATTGGAATTAAGAGGTCTTTGTATGGTAGTAGTATTGTTTTGACATGTTCCTAACATTACCATTAAAATCTGATGTATTTTTAGCCACATTAAATCAACATTTTCCAGTCAGCTTGCATTGTATACCTAGTACCCTTTGGAATCCTTAAAATCCCTTCATTTGAGCAATCACTGTCGCATAAAACTATATTTCACTTGGGTAGAACATTTTCAGTTCTTAGCATGTACACCTTCATAGGAGTTCAGTGGCAGAATGAGTAGCAGCAGCAATGAAATAATATGGCCTGGTTCCTTGCAACATTTATACATGCTATAAATAGGATTTTTTTTACTAAATAGGAAAGTATGGTGACTATGGATGCCCAAGAGCAACCAATGTTGGTGGTGGAACCTTAATGAACTCCTACAGAAGTATCTGAAACAAACAATGGGTGCGTTTTAATGCATATTAATATTCAAAGACTGTGCATAGACATTATAGCCGAGGCTAAAGCCTAAAGCGTTGGTTCTTAACCTTTTTGGTTTGTGACCCCTAAAAACAGAGGGATGTCTGTTTGTGACCCCCCTATATAGTCAAGCATAGAAAGAATGGTGAACTTTGACACAAAATATGATTTTTAACTTGAATGATTGGAGGGCTTTCACAAGAAAAAAGTATCTATATCAAATATTATAAACATGACATATTTATAAATATTTTTGCAACTCCCCCAAATCATTTTGCAACCCCCTTTGGGTATCCGGCCCCAGGTTGAGAAACACTGTTATAGGGTACCTCTGTCTCTTTGATATGCTGCCTTGTAAGGAAAATCCACCTTAAAATAGAATTCACATATGTTATTTATATAATATTGTACAGCTCAGCTTCAAATTTGTGAAGATGAACAAGTTTCTCCTTAAGCTGAACAACAGAGAGACAAGACTCTAGTGATGATGTCATCAAGAAACAAATCCTGCAGCTGCTCCATAGAAATTGAATAGTGGAGGAGCTCCGGACACTGACAGTACCCATGGTGATTTTACTGAGATATACACATTTTCTGATTCACAGCTGTAAGACCTACATCTAATATAAAAAGAATACGTTTTTTTGGAATGTTTTCTCAGAATTCCATTTTACAATTCTACCACTCTATAGCTTTCAATGATCAGTAACCACTGTGACATCATCATTAGAATGTTCAGTTCTCAAAATTCGAATTCTCATAGTGAGATCTTACACCTGAAAGGGTTAAAGCAAAACAGAATGTGTCATGATTGGGCAAACTACATGTATGTTTATATTTTAGTGTGCTCATTATACGTTTTGCCTTGCTACATCTAAAAGTTAATTAAGCTCATTTTGGATAGGCTACAAGGTAGAAGAATGTCCCTTTGAGAGGAACTGACACTGGGTTTTTTTGGTACACTTGACATCTGGCTTCTTCCGCAGCAACTCTGCCATGCTTTTTAGGATTATTTTACATTGCATACTCATTAATGCACCAGTGGATTTAATCACCCTTATCTATCCCGTGCAAACGTGGGATAGGCCTATAATTACCATAGGCATGTCCATTGATTTGGCCAATATTTGAAATTATTTTTTTCAGGAGAATTTCGCATGGCGAAAAGTTGGTCACTTGAGCAAAATTCCTTACAGCTCGTGCAGGAAGGTGTTTCACACATTAATGGCGAAATATTTATGGCAGTAGGCCAATGGCCTATAATCTATTATTAATAAGCCAATTTAGGGCCTACACCTAAAATGCAATTAACTGAAATAGAACATAAGGCAGCAGTGAAATGCCTAGATCTAGACTACAAGATTCAAAAACATTGCATGTTGGCATAAAGCCTATACTCTATTTTGAGTTGCATTTGGGCTCATGCTTCCCTTTGTGTGTGTGTGCGTGCATGTGTGTGTATGTGTGTGTGTGTGTGTGTGAGTGGGGGTGTGTGTGTGTGCGTGTGTGATCAAGAGCCAAACATTCAACAAACTAGTGTGAACATGTACACATCAACATCATGTACAGTGTCTGTATAATATAAGATTGCGTTTACACTTGAACATCAGATCACCTCGACCAGCGAGGAATTCTGGAGCTGGAAGGACAACTGAAAACTAGAAAACTGCTAATGTCACACTATCCCACATGAGTGTGCCAATGAACCAATGCCGGCTATATTAAATACAGTAATTCCC
>OMKL01033115.1:2180-19381 GCA_900302295.1 Parasudis fraserbrunneri
CAGCACAGAAAAGGTTGGGTGGTAAAAGGGGGAAAAAAGAGACAGCTACTGATGGTATTCACAGTGTGCATTGGTGTACAGCTGCAGAGCACGCCTGCCTACACACACACACACACACACACACACACAGACACAGACACAGACACAGACAGACACACACACACACACACACACACTGACACAGACACACAGACACACACACACACACACGCTTGAATTGGGTCACATCTGCACAGACACTACTTTTCTCTCCCTTTTTCTCCCATCCACCCCAACCCCTCTGCCATGCAAAAGGGAAAAAAAGGTCAACAGAACTGACACACATCTTTCGTACATAAATACACATTCCATAACTTACATAGAGAGTTAATGGGAGTGAAAAGTTAAAATCTGAGTGTATATATAGTATGCAGGAGCAATTTTCTATCTCCCCCCATACACATAATACACGCTTTCACTCTCTCCCAATCTCACACTGGTATCACGCTGCGCTGTGATATGCAACACAAGCTAAAGCAAATATATACATCTCCTGAACCGTACCTCTTGTGGCCAGAAGGCACGTCCCTCCTCCACGTCCTCTAGGTAGTCTCGGATGATGTTGGTCTTCTGGAGGAACAGGCCCATGGAGTTGGCCAGCTCTGTGTCCCTGCCCACCTCTGGCTCCTCCAGCTGGGAGGCTGAGAACAGCTGAGACAGGCCGATACCCACCAGCCCTGCCACATAGTGACAGTACTGCGGAGGGGAAAACCAAAAGCAGAAACATTCTAAATGAGCCCCAAGTTTATTTCCTGTTGCAGTGTTTGCTAATATCAATAGCTGAGCAGTGGACGTCCATAGTCTGGGCGTCTGGGGACCAACTCCAGGTCTCATGCCAGAGTATGTACCCCGGCATGCACGTCTTTTTTTATGGCGTGGGAGGTAACCGGAGCACCCGGAGGAAACCCATGCAAACACAGGGAGAACACTGCGAACTCCACACAGCGCCCCATCGGGTTCAAACCCCCGCGGAACATCTTGCTGTGAAGCAGCAGTGCGACAGTGCTAACCACTGTGCCACTGTTAGCGACACACAGATGTACTTCCCCGGTTCCCGGAAGTCTGGATTTCAGGATTCACTACATCAAAATGACATCATCAGTATGACATCGTCAATATTTCTGAAAACTGAGTTGGGGAATGGCTCTTTGATTGAATTGAATTGAATTGAATTGAAATACTTTATTATCCCGTGGGGAAAATCGGTTGATCTGTGTTGATCAACATTATCCTACTTCTGCTGTGATGATAAACAGGTAAATCACCTGGTCCCACTCCTTCATGGATCCCACTTTCTTCTCCAGGAATTCAGCCATCCCAACCCCCATGCGGTGACAGATATCCGAGATGACGTCCCTGTATTCCTGACCCAGGTTTCTGAATTCCAGCGAAATCTGGACCGGGAGGAAAAAGTAAATATGAAGAGTACAGTTGAGGGATCTATAAAAGCCATTGATCCACCAAACACCCTACTACTGAGCCAAAAAAGTTCTGAATAAAGGCAAAAGAGGCTTGTCACCTATAGGTAACTGACACGCCCACTTTCATTCATTCGCAGCGATAAAACGAATGTCACTTGTCAGTTACACTGTAAATTATTTTATTGTGACTTTACATAACTGTAAGTATCACATAATCTTTATGCCACTGTACTAGATTGTGATACCAGTATATACAAAAAGTGTATCCTCTATACCTGTTTTTAGTTCATATGTTGTCTGAGATTGCCTTATTGTGCGTTGCCAAATGTTGCACTTTTTTTTATTTATTTATTTTTTTTTTTATGCAAATGCATTTGCCCATGTGGGTTAATAACGTTTATCAATCAATCAAACTAATCAGCGAGGGCTCTACACTGTAAAAACGTCTAAGCTGTCTCAACTTAAATCATAAGTTGTCTCAGGGCGTTTGCACACCTGTAGCTCGTTTGCTTTGTTCCGGATACAATTGCTGCATTTGTCCCTTGGATCGTTTGTGTTCACACGGCAACATTCAAAAGAGATCCAAAGTTGTAAACCAATGTCATGCGAGCGCAAACTGTTCTCTCATTGGTCAGAAATCGTACTGGATGGATTCACGTGTGTGGCTAATTTGTTTCATTGCGTTATACCGGTATTCGTTAAATGAACAAAATACAAGAAGAAAACATGGAACTACAGATGGACCTATAAAAGTGGATTTTTACAAAGATGAGGTGCGTTTTCCTTTTCGCGTCTCTTACCAAACTATATATAATTTAAAAACAATCAAGTAGGTGTTGGAGTGTGATTAGATGTTCAGAGTTTCAGCAAATATGAGCAAACTCCTAAGTGCATAGGGGAATTGTATGACATTATCTGTGGCCCAGATAAGCGCTAGCAAGCTCGGACGCTGTTGCGGCCGGACTGCAACTAGGAAACAATGTGATGGGCTCCGATGGGTGCACGTCACCACATACACACACATCAGTTGTTTCGGTTGGTTGGATCGATTGCGTTCTCACCGCAAACGGAACGCTCCGGGGTTTGAATGGAAGCGAGCCGAGACCACCCTTTCTCGGCTATCTCGGCTCGCTTGTTTTGTCCCGCATCCGAGTGCGATTAATGTGTTCACATGTGCCCAAACAAACCGATCCAAGGGGAGGAAACGCTGTAAAGGAACAACTTCCCTGTAAAGGAACAACTGTGCCAAATGATCCAGGTGTGAATACACAATTTTGAAGTAACCTTTTTGCATTGGCTTTTTTTTTTTTGGTGAATCGACTAAATAGGAGTTGAATCAACAAAACAGGAGTGATGTCAGCTAATATTCACTCTCCAATTAGTTGATTCAACTAAAAAAACAAAACAATGCAAGGCAAGTTGAAAATATAAGTTGAGACAACTTATGATTTTTTTTTATAGTGTACCGACCGTGGGGAAGTCCTCCAGGACCTGCCGATCCTTCTCTTGGCTCTCGGTGAAGCACCACTCGGCCTGGTACAGGTAGGTGTGGAAGTCGTTCAACATGGGCACCTTCTTCTCCAGGGGAATAGTCATGTCGTCCTCCACGGTGTCCAGCGCCCGCAGGACCAGATAGAAGATGCACACCGCGTGTCTGAAAGGAGAGAGGAGGGGAAGAGAGAGGGCTTCAGGAGATGATGGCCATGAGTTTTAAATATTTGCTTTGTGAAGCACATTACATTGCAATTTTTTTTTATTTTATTTTATTTGTTTTATCTTTTTTTTTTTTTTTTTTTTTTACAAAACATGATTGATTTCGTGGTTAAGGGGAGGATTAGGGGAATATTTACATAAATTGTGTTTTAATAATGTAGGGTGGCATTAACGTGTACGCAATGACAAGTTTAACTTTTTTACTCATTTTATTTAATTTTATGTAGTGGCCGTTTTAATATAAATGTCTTCTAACATTAAGTGTTACAATGTCAAGTTCAAGATAAATAGGGTAGGTTGGGGTAAGTTTCCCCCCATAGGTAGAGACAACAATCAACTGGATATTGCACTCGCTGCTAAATCCCCACACCACTCACCCTAACCCTCCCCGAACCTAGTGTGTGGTCATTTGCAGGTCAACAGTGATATACTGTTTGTAGTTGTTAGTTGTCATTGTTGTTGTTGTGGTTGTTTGGCATGTGTCAGATAAAAAAGACACCCAATAAAAATACAATTGTATAAAAAAAGATTAATCGTGGACTAGATTATATCAGTGGTTCACGTAGATATGACATACAGTAAGAGTGCTTACTGTGGAGCTGCTTTGTCATTCGCTAAGTGACAAAAATAGCAAGTATGTCAAGTACTTGCCAACATATTTGCTGACAGGGGGCGCACAAAGTGCATGTACACTCAAGATGTGTTTGCAAACAGTTGTGTCACTTCTGTAAACTTAAATGTGGGCTTAAAATAGATAAGGGTGAGCAGACCCCACTAGCTGTAATATAAGCAGTTTCTTATGGGGGAGCAGGCTCCACTGGCTGTAATGTAAGCAGTTTCTTATGGGGGGAGCAGACTCCACTGGCTGTCATGAGTAGTTTCCTTTGAGTTCGCTCTCTGGGTCAGATCAGGTCATCCCAAGGAACATGGCAGTGGTAGCCCTTTACAGTAGGAGTAAGCATTACAGTGTGATCTCAATGCAGGTGAAACCTGGGCCTCTTTCAAGCTTTAGAGTTGCAGTATGATCTCTCTATGTATGGACAAGGGGACTTGGGGATCCTAGATCAGCTCCTGAGAATAACCTATTCTGAGAAGCCTGATACATGAAAATGTGAGCTCAAAATCAAGGTGTTAAGTGATCTGGAAGACAAAACCTCCTTTCTTTGAGAAGTTACGGTATGTTATATCATATTCTTCCTGCGACTTGCTCCTTTGTTTACAACCTCAGAAAGCGCGCATGGGGAACATCCCTAATCTGAGGACACGTCCATGACAAGAGGAGAAAGGTTATCTTACCGTAACTCTCCGTCTAGCGCTTGGATAACAGCTGCAAAGCTGCGGCTGGTCTGGTTCAAATACAGGTAACATGTCCTCAGGCTTTCACTCATGGACTCCTGACAAGAGAAACAGAGAAAGACGGGATGTCGGTAGGAGCCTACGGTTCTGAGCGCGCTGGGGCGGGCGGCCCAACAGCCCTCTTGCACGCCCCGTTCTCCTAGCCTCGCCCCGGAGAAGAGAGACCGTGAAGCGGGCCCAGGGCTCCGCTGGGTGACGGAGAGAGAGCGCTTGAACACCGAGAGAGAAACTGGACATTTGCAGCAAGCTCCGGCCATATGAAAAGCCTGAGAGTGCAGTCCTCCCCTGGCTATAAAACAGTGATGTTCATTTCACAAGCCATGGCTGATAAAGGCAATCGCTCAAGTACGCAGTAGTTCAGTAGAGGACAAGGGTGTTGAGGGGGCTGAAAACTTCGAAGAGGACATTGAAGTGAGTATAACTACGCTGGTTAACATGAATCACTGATCTCAAAACGATATCCTCTTTCTAACAGGCAGTCAAGAAAGTAAGCACCATAGCTATCCACATACATATAAGATCTGCCACTGTTGCGCAGTGGTGCGCATAATTGAGACGGATAGTTTGACAGCTGGGCGCCTCCCACTTCTACCCCAAACAAAACTCGGCATTTCCTAACCTATATCTCGCGACGGAATTTGGCAAAAATCCAACTTCACTCCACCCTCACGGCCTCACCTAGTAACATGTTACAAGTGATACTGAACTATGTTGCACTGATGTTGCACTGATGTTGTAACTCAGTGCAACATGCTGAGTAGATTCTCATACATTTCCGTATGGCTGGACAACTTATTTTAATAAACTTTGCAACTTCGTTTATCTTCAGTCATCTGACTGCTTCGTGGTGTTGCGTAATTTTTAATACAACAACTGCCATTTTCCAACACTTTCGTAACAGCAGGATGTCGAGGTGAAGCAGAACAGAATAGACTACAGTAGTAGCCCACATGTAGCCAATTGCCACTGTCTCCCACAAGATGTCAGTAAACCATAAACAGACAGCAGGATACCTCACATAACGTTTGCTCATGTAGGCTACAACTCTACTCTACTCTGTCCTGCTTCGTGGTGTTGCGTACTTTTTAATACAACAACTGCCATCGTTCAACACTTTCGTAAAAGCAGAACAGAGTAGACTAGAGTAGTAGGATACCCCCATGAGTAGCCTTCATGAGCGAAAGTTATTTGAGGTCTTCTGCTGTCCGTTTATGGTGCACTGACATCTAGTGGGAGACGGTGGCATTTGGCTACATGTTGTATGCCCATTTTGTCCACTGACGGTGACGGAAGCTTTGAATGGTTCACACATCGCAAGATGCACCACAGCATCCCCAACCCCGATCACATCATCTCAGTTTTGCAAGGATGGTGTTGTGGCGCATAAGCTCTTGGCACTGTTTGTGACTACGAACTAAACTCTCTCCAGTCATATCCGTTTGTCATTGGCACCCTACGCTATATTTTTCACCTCACCTTCTAATGTTAGGCTACTGCATAGGTGCAATCTAACTACTTTGGTCAACCAGATACAGAACATGGTTAAGGTAACCTAAATAGCCCACTGTTTAATTCCCCAGTGTCTCTCACTCCAGGTCATGGTGGGAGATCATGGATTAACCGTAAAACCTGCGCGCACCGCACAGCTTTTCTCTCCCCAGTGAACTCTCAAAGCTCATTATATAGCCTAACGCAAATCCCAGCTACCAAATCAATGGTTATCCCTGCCTATAGCTTCAACCAACGATGGCGCTAAGCCAGTACAGGAGTGATAGGACTATTGGACTAATTCGATGCATGTTGACATTATTTCCACCCACTGACACGTTACGAATGAATGGAACGCACAGCAACAGATGTTCGCTTCTATCCACCACAATGAAAGCGAGCCTACTACACTGTGTATTCAAACGTTCTTCATAATTTACTCGGTTAATTCATGACTAATAATAGCCTCTTAATAACGCTATAGGTCTTTTTGTCTTTTCGTTTTGCGATATCCCGATGCTATGCTAGGCAAGCCAAGGGAACACGATGTACTGGTGCAAATTGTAATGCAACATGTAGGAAATTGGTACACTGTTAACTAAATTATTACATTACAAAATGGTGCCTAATTGCCAATAATTGTGATGTAAGTGGGAGAGAGGAGAAGGACCGAGGGGTCGCAAGCTACTCACATAGTCCAACTTGGGCATAACAGTTCGACATCCCCCCATCTTAAACTTGAACAGGTTGAATATCTCCTCTGGGTGCCCTAATGATTTCAGGATATCCATGTTGCCTTTTTGTTGTTGAGGATGCTTGAGGTGTCCTGTGAGCGTTATTCTGGCCAGGTGCGCTTAAAATCGACCTGTGTTTTACCCCATTCAAGCGGCGCGTCGCTGAGATACGGAGGAAGGCCGACAGAGGGCAAAGTAATCGTTCAATCACACGCGTCGTCAGATCGACTGACGCCTGTGATAGGCTAGCGAGTCATGGGCTCAGCGCTCTGTAGCCAGTGGATGACCATAGTGTCTGGTGTGATGCCCCGCCCCGACAGAGTTTCAGTAAAGCGATGCATTTGATTGGCTTCTTATTTCCCAACGCTATTCAGAACATTCAGAAGCCATCCGTAAGCAAGGAGGGTAGAATCGAGGATAAGTCACCAAATATGTCACCCGTTATATTGCGTCAAACTTTGGAGTATGGCTCATGCGCAGTTACGATTTGGCCGCAACTTTCAGTCCACCAGCGCAATCTGAGCATGCACTATACCCCCATCTCCCATTGAATGGCTGACTGGTGACATCTCCTCGATTCTACCCTCCTTGTCCATAAATAGGAAACTCTACCTATTAAATGAAGTTATATTATGCCTGTGTAATGATTTCACACTGTTACAAATTATCATTTTTACTCCAAAACCTAGATTGTCAAACCATAAAATTTGTTCATTTCATTCATATATAATTTTATTGTTCTTTTATTGTTCATTGATAATCAATCAGGCCACAACAGGGGTCTCGCTTGATGCATGGCTATCCATGGAGAAAAGCCTATTGAGGATCTGGGGCAGAGGACTGGGCCAAGCTGAGATCTTCTGCTAAGTCGGCTAGTCCATCAGCAAGACTAGCAGACACCCAGGATTCACTCCTCAACAGATGACATGGGAAGACACTTCTCTCTCTCTCTCTCTCTCTCTCTCTCTCTCTCTTCATATATTTCTGTCTCATTTCTCACTTCAAATCAATTCCATTCAATTCAAATATGCCTGGTAACGTTTGATATAACTTGCAATAAAAAAGAATGATCCACAAATATCAACAATCAAAACCCATTCAATGATAGTTTAATTAAATGCAGCAATCCAATTAAATACATATTAATATAGAAGGACATAGTTACATGTTCTCAATATAGAGAAACAGTTAATAGATGGCATATAATGGGCGTGGTATAGATGATACTTTCACAACATTTACATACGACACCTCAAGGAGGCTTACCTTGTTTATAGAGCTCTGGGACCTGTAACTCATAAATTATGTGTGATGGAAAGAGTTGTAAAGAGGCTCTGATAGGGCCAGATGACACCAGAACCACCTCTTTTGTATATTGCTATGGCATCAGTGGTAATCTGTGTGTATTCAGATTCAGAAAACTGTATTGTCCATCTCATTGCACAGGACACAAAATTGGTTTTGACATGGCTGTAAGGGAACGGCCAAATTATACACAAAACACCAATAGCCTAAATAAACTATGCAAATGTTGGTAAGGATTGTAAAGCAATAATAAATACAATGGTATGCAAATCCGTCGATTTGCATAATAGTTCTAATTGTAATAATCTATTCTTAAATACTGTATTGTTTGAGATTGATTCAACGGCTACGATATGACTACCGGTAAATGCACAGAGACTGTCCTGTAGAAACATTTGCAACTAACTAAATAGGAGTTGAATCAACTAAACAGGAGAGTTACTATAACATTTCAAGTTTATATGACTCATATTTAGTTGATTCAAAAAGGCCAAGAATCCTTTTTAATTTGGCTTTTGTTGTTGTTGATTCAACTAAATATAAGTGATGTCAACTTGATATTTAACATTCAGTCTCTCAAATTAGTTGATTCAACTAAAACAAGGACACAAAGTGTCATGGACGCGAAGCATTCATCATGCCTTGCAGGACTCTTGAACACAAAGTGTCATGCCTGTGAAACGCCACTAGGGGCATAGTGACTAACCGTGAGTGAGTGAGTCAATGAATTACAGAGTGAACTAGAATGTCAAGTTTGTGAACAAACTTAAAGTTGGCTTGACAAGGCCAAGCTGTAATTGACAGAAAGATGTTAACATTTCCAACAAGCCATCCCCCAACTCTCTCACAGTTCTGAGGGATCAAAGATAGACCAATCAGGAAAAGTGGTTTATTGACATATCACCCTTTCCTGGGTCCAACAAGCCATCTCCCAATTGGATTAAAAAATTGGTGAAAAGGGGGTTATATATAGGATGGAGTGATGGGAAAATGAGAAGAAAGGTGTGTGTGTGTGGGTGGCATCAACATTCATTAGTTGGGCATGTCCTAAATTGTATAGCAAGTTGGAAGGCTCTATCATAAAGTTGATAATAGCCATGCCCTAATATAAGTCTATGGGAAAAACAGGATGAAAAAAACAGTGAAAGAAAGGATAGAAGTGAGCTATCCATACAAAAAGCACAAGCACAGAGGAGTAGCGTTGACAAAAAAGGCAAGTACAATATCAGTAAGTTGGCTTTGTCAAGCCAACTTAATGAATGAATGAGTGACTGACAGTGCCGATGTATGAGGTGCTTTGCATATTTATTTTTTAAAATAAATAAATACAAAAATAATAAAAATTATATATATACATACACATACAAGGTGAGACAACATATGATTTTTTTTTTTTTTTTTACAGTGTGAACTTGGGCAGACAGTGACAACCTGTCCAACGTGTTATTCTGCATAGTTATGGATAAAGCAACTGTCTGATATAAAGAAGAGTGATTACATGAGACACACCTCACTGATGGGATCACTGTCTGCATGCCTCCCTGTTATAATAACTTATGTACCTCACAAAGAAGATGTACAGTGGGCTCTATGTCAACAGAAATTGCTGGGATTCTGTTGCAGTGGTAGTGGTAATCGTTCGTCAGTATGAGTTTGCATTACGATTGTTCCCTGACCCTCGTAGTTGATTGGTCAATCAGGTGATAGGGCTGTCAATTAAGACTTTGATTAGTCGATTAGTTGTGTTTTATGTTATTTTTAGGGCTGTCAGTGATTAAAATATTTTATCTGTTCAAAATGTACCTTAAAGGGATATTTTTCAAGTGTTTAATACTCTTATCAATATGGGAGTGGACAAATATGCACATGTTTGTCTTTATGCAAATGTCTGTTTATTAAATTAAAAAGTTATCGTACAAAACAAGACAACAGAAACCCTCAAAGGTACTGCATTTAGCATTGAAATCAAATAATCATAACATAGAAACTCAAGCCCAACAGGCAACAACAGATATAGGCATATGACTGGAAAGGTCTGTCATCAATCAGCACTCGCCTCGCATCGCCTTGAACCTGCTGTACCAGGCGGCGAACTCAACTCAAACCACGTTCGGTCTGTATAGGGCTTCAGTCTGCGCCACCGACAGAGCTCTGTCGTTACAGAATTCAAAATCAAAGTCAAGTTCTAACGAGTCCACAGTAAGACAATTTGTTCGCAGTAATTCCACCTTTTATATAATCAGAATCCTTTATAATACCCCTTCCCCCCATAGTCCCGTGCCTTTTCGTAATCGCGAGCAATCCCAAAATAGTAATCAGATGCCCCCGAGAGAGAGAAAGATAAGAGAGGTAGAGAATTAATGTGTATCAGAGAGGGAGAATAGAGCCACAACTTCATAGACCGAGCAATCACGCAGCCCTAATCTTTCATGGCTTTAGGTAGAATTTAACTTTCAGTTATATTTAAAAAAAAATATATATATATAATAATAAATAAAATAAAAAAACACTAGCTGATGCGTTATCTGGCTATATCAGGACAGAATGAGTGGGCTGGAGAAACTGAAAAGTCGCTATTAACGGCTGTCTGATTAATGCTACAACATGAAAGAGTGAATTACCTGATCTGCTGCACAGCTAACATTAACGTTATATATGGGAGCTGGAAGGGATACTAATCTGGGAGGGCTTTGTAGTTGAACTTGCCATTCAAAATACCCTTTTCTTTATCCGTTGCTGTTTGCTATCACCATCCGACTTAACGTTGCTAGCTGATTACTAAACGACTTGTTGGCCAAAGGGTCATCATAACAGAACTTGTGTAAATTAGTGACAGCCCTAATTATTTTGTATGTTTTTGAGATGCAAGCACCTTATGGACCAGCTATGTCACTAAATTGGTCACTCACTGTTAGCCATGCGTGGCATTTTGAGTAAGATCCACACCATGATGAATACTTTGCATCTATGATATTATGTCCTTGTTAATATGCCGAATGAGGAATTAGTCATTAACTCACGTTTGGAAAAGGATGAGCACATCACAAAAACATTCATAACATGCTTTAGAACTAGGAAAGGAAGGAAGATAAATGAAAGGAAAGTCTTTATTTACCTTCTGCGTTTAACCCATCCTAACTATTTTGGAGCAGTGAGCAGCGCTAGCTCGGCGCCCGGGGATCAACTCCACTTGTCATGACAGCACCTTCGTCAAGGGTAATGTCAGGAGTATGTACCTAGCATGCATGGTCTTTTATGGTTTGGGAGGAAACCACAGTACCCGGAGGAAACCCACGCGAACACGGGAAGAACATGAACTCCACACTTTCTCTTGTCAAATACATGTTACGATTTATTTCTCTATTTTTGTTGGCACACACACACACACATGGGTGGCTGATAGAAGAAATGTGTCACCGCTTTGCATGTTAGCCAATCCATCTCTGTTACCAGGAGCTTTGCCAATAGGTGGAGCTCAGTGTGGATGAATGTTTAAACAAGGGAAGAATACAATTGCTCTGAGGGAGGCTATACAGCACAACTCCCTAGTTCTCAATAACTGTCTCTTATTTTACCGAGCTCGACACCAACGATTTCAATCTCCCAACATCTCCGGCTGATCAAGACTCATTGGACAACAACAGGTCACGAGTGCGATATGATGAGAGACAGTGAGAGAGAAAGAGACACTGTTCAAAATAACTGGAGCAGAAGTAACGCAGGATGGGTTCCAGTGACCCTTGAATCCCCTAAACCTGGTGTGACCTGTCAGAATGGAGCTCTCCCTGTAAGTAAACCCATGTTTTGACCTCGAGATAAATGACTTTGGGAGAGAGAAAAAAGATTTTCATTATGTCAGTTCTGTTATTGAAGTTGTTTCCTTAAGGGATTCAATTCTATGTTGTAACTTAAGTTCTTAGTTACACGCAAGTTGTGAAGTTGTAAGGTAATAGTGCCACATTCAAATTGTTTGGGTGTTGGTTTAGCTGCCAGCGCAGTTTTATAGTATATAAGATTTTCATTATGTTATTTCTGTTATTGAAGTTGTTTCCTTAAGGGATTCAATTCTATGTTGTAACTTAAATTCTTAGTTACACGCAAGTTGTGAAGTTGTAAAGTAATAGTGCCACATTCAGATTGTTTGGGTGTTGATTTAGCCACCAGCGCAGAGAGTGTTATACACTTAAAGTTTCAGTGCAGATTAATCCTGTCTAACCTGTTTCCTTACTTTTATTGTTACCTTGTAGGCCCTTTGCCCCTTGTGGGAACCTGATCCTTAATGCACCTTTCAGCTTGGGAAAAAAATGGCACTATTATACTTTCTCTAGAATATATTTAAATCAGTGATCTAAATGCAAACAAATAGGTAGCCCCACCACAAAAAAAAACAAAAAAAAAAAAAAAAACAAAGAGACATATTTTCTCTAGTTGATTGACAAAGCTCTTAATATGAAGACAAACACTATACACAATGCTTTTAATTGTATGTATTATATGTTGTGGCTGACCAAACTCTAAAAGAATGTATTGTATGTGAATATACCCCACATCTATGATCAAAGACAAATCCCAGATTGGGGCTTTAACTAAAAAAATCTATATTCTAGATAAAGAAACCTTGATTCTTTTTGGATAGAGAATCCATCTTGCATTTCTGAGTCCTTGCATTTCTGAGTACATATTCACAAAGCCTCCCAAAGTAGGAACGCCAATATAGAGTCAGCGTCTGTTATTTTGAATAAGGTAATGAAGATAAATCACTGACCCTAGATCAGCACACCTAATAGCCTACATGGGCCTTGAACTATTTTCTTGTGGTTACAACAGAGTTTTCTCCTGAATACAATATAGGCTACTTTTCTCATCAGAGATATGATAACTGTCTATCCTTCATTTAGGTTGAAACGTAAACGTTCTCTTTTTGATGGATATGAAGAGGAGCCTCAATTGTACACGAAGACATGTCTGTTGAGTCTGGTTGACTTACGGGAGAGATATCAGCGTCACGGGTTTAATGAAACCTCGGATGAAGATAGGAGGACCTCGCTTGGCATGATAAAGTTAGTACACACAAACAGATGAGTAATTGAAAATTATTTATGAATCATAGGGTTAGAGAATTGTTTCCCTTGAACATCATGTCACAACATGCAAACTGTTCTTCAGTGTATGTGTCCTTCTACTAAGGGGGGAAAAAGCCATACATGATAAAAAAAAAAAAAAAATTAAATAAAAGTACTATGTTAAATAATACATTTTAAATGCATTAATTGTAAATTATTTATTTATTTATTTATTTATTTATTTATTTATTTATTTATTTATTTATTTATTTATTTATTTATTTATTTATTTATTTTTTAAAGATTATCCAATGGCTGCCACGACCCGCAAACAAGTGAAGTTTGTTTGAATGGAGGGACGAAAAATGCAGCTAAAGCAGAGAGCTTCTTTAACCAGGTATTACCTTCCTGGACTGACACCCAACTCTCTGTGAACAAAGTTTTGGAGCATCTCAAGTTCGGGCGTGGCGGGGGCGACGTTTTCCTCGAGGACTCCATCAACAAGAAGTTTGTGGAATTCTATCATGACATCACAGAGGAATGCGGGGTGGAGGACAAGCAACACGCCTGGGCAGTTATAGAGAAACCCGAGGAGATTCTCATGTATGGACCCTACTATCCTAATTACAACAACGGGGAGCATAGCGAGGACACCATCATAAAACACACACAGGAGCTTCTGGAATCAGAGGAGGTGTGTGAAGATTGGAGTGTGTACATTTTCACGCAGAACAGCCCTTGTTTGGCACGAAACACTAATCCGTGTATGTTAAACTTGGTTCAGAAGGCCTTCGAGTGGTACACTCTCTACGGATTGAAGACTCGTATTGGTTATGTGAGGTGCTGGGGTTTCAAAGGCAGCAAAGAAAGTCTACTCCGGGACCTAAATTATAGCCAGCTAGACTGTATAAATGTGAGTCACGACTATGCAAGCTACGTAAAGGTGGCGCAGAAAAGCACTGCGAATAATCATGATCCGTTATGTGAAAATCTCTATTCTGCCATTAAACAATTGTTATGGGGACTGGAGAAAGGGAACTTGAAATTCCCTTTGATGTCCTCTATGCAAGAGCAGGATAAGAACATTTGCTTCAAAAGCATGTACAAGATTTTAGACTCTGAATCACAAGACAGCAGAAAGGTCTTGATGCAAGAGATTGGCGTCATGCTGGAGGCTGTGCAGCTATTGCCTCTAGAGGAAGACAGCTGCTTTGAGGAACATTTGGAAATGGGGAAGATATTTGCGCTCGATTACAATTTCACCTCAGAAATATGTGACACCGTCCACACCAAAATTAGACTCATGTTTGAACGACGCTGGAGAGAAATGGTACAAGACAAATATGCAGAATTTCTCAGGGAGCGATTGACTGAATGCTTCCACAGATGCACCATCCAGCTTTTCACCAAAGATATTTCAGGGTTCACTAAAGCATATGTTCAAATTGGCAGGATACAGTTTTCAGAAGACTAGAGCGTTTTGTCAGTGTCCACGACCCAGTGTTCTAGCAAGGTCACAGGCCAATGTGTTGTAGTTAAGTGGGATATTAAACTAATTTGGGTACATACAAAGTTTCTCCCATACTCCAAATGTGCCTATATAACTGGACTTCTTTTATACAAAAGGAGGCAAAGAAGGAGAGGATATTTTAAATTGTTAGTACACCTTTCAGGATTATAATTTTGATGACGTCACGATGGCTACTGGTTATTGAAAGCTAAAGGTTTCAACTTGACAATGTAAAAAATCTAAATGTACCCAAGTTTATTTCCTGTTGCAGTGTTATAGCTGACAGGACATAAACTGGGGGTTTAAACTTCCCTAGCAACGCAATTCTGCCACCTTCTATAGAGGTCTAGAATTCTAAAATAGAATTGTAAAGAATGTACACCAGGAAAGATTAAAGTTAGACCTGCTGTGCAGAAAATTGGTCTCTGATTTCAAATAGAATTCAGAAGTGTCCTACCATGAATATAAACCACACCAATCCAAAGACCATTATATGGAATATACCAAACCAAAGACAATGGCATAAAACATTTGAAACCAAAGACAATGATATTTACAAGATGTCAAAATACTTTGTATTTATTACTTTCCTCAGCAGAGCTACAGGTGCGTGCAGAGGAAGGGCATCAAGTAGTACTGTGTTAGTGCACATTGAAATAGTCCACATACACGTGTCCATCTCTCACCGAGTGCGTTTTACATACACATTCATATTCCAGATACTAGCTATATCCCAGTTAAGGTCATAGAAGGGATACGTTTTTTTTTTTTTTTTTATATGCGTTTTCATATCCCAGTTATTACTAAATATGGCTGAATACGAGTAAACAGAATATTGTGAGTATTACCATGCAAACAGAGCTTACACAGAAAACAGAACCCAACGGTTAACAGGATAAGGTGTTTACATGCGCCAACTCATGGATGGAATGCTTGCGTGTCCCGAATATCTGAATTTTGGTGTGCACGTAAATGCGCACCCATCGTGTCATTGGGGTTTACTTACAGTATACGGTGTATTAAACAATTATACTGGAGTGAAGTCTTTATAGATATGCTCATATATTCATCATTATTGTAATTAAACGTGGCAATATTTCACCATTTACAACCCCCCCTCCCCCCGTGCTTGTCCCAAGCAAATGAAAGCATTCAGTATTTCTAAAGTAGAGTTTACAGTATTGGTAGGGTGCAGTATTGCATTTATTTACGATACATGCCTAACGGAAACAGCATTCAACTAATGTCAAAGGAGGAAACATGTAGATCCATGAGTTTGGGTGTTCTGTAGAATAAATACTAACAGTTTGGCCTAACCTCTTTACATAGACCCAAAACATTTACCAGAAAAGCATGATCATTTACATATCAGAAGACAGTCAAGGAGTCTGTTCTCCTTTTGTGGATGCACTATCATCTTAAACCAGCAGAGGGAGCAATGTGCCTGTTTATCCATCCATATAACGTTCATATTCCGCTTATTAGCTTCTAGGTAGTTTGATAAATCATTCTCAGTCAGAGAGATGGTAACACTGAAAAGTTTTTTTTTTCCATCATACTTTTTAAATCAAAGGGAAAGTATGTTACTTGTAAGTCACAGGTGACAAGGCACGGACACAATGGCAACCATGGAGTTGCTTTTCTTGCATAAGAAGAGAGTATTATCTACAATATATAGGCCATTTCACATCTTGAGGTAAGGAGTGATGGATATAGAGTAATTATCTCTATTTTTTTGCTCCAGTATTATCTTGTCTTTGTAGCAGGGGTGTAGAATCGGGGGGAATAGTGGAACTGACTACCCATGGCCCTGAGCCGGGGGAGGGCCCTCGGAGGTTCTGGACTAAAAGATAAAAATAAAAAGGTGCATATGAGTCATGACTGTGGAGGGGAGGGGAGGGGGGCCCAGAGACACATCATGTGCACAAGGCCCAGAATTTCTTGCTACACCCCTGATTTGTAGGCTTGCATGCAGCTTGAAACTGCACTGGTACGTTGGTCTCAGTGATGTACAGAGCAATACCATATTTATCTATGTAAGTGGCCATTGATAGTATTCTCATGACATGTCATGCCTACCAGTGCCACAGCTCAAAGGCCATGGTTGGTTTTTAATGATAATAACCTGTTATTTGATTACAATCACCTGTTGTTTGCCCACCAAGATGTTGTGCACGGGAACGCCATGAACACCTGACTGTTACCAGTGTTGATGTAATTGTATCCATTCTAAAGTTGTGTCACGTTTGAGTGACGATCTTGACTGGCACAGACCACGCCATATCATTTCTTTAGCTCGTTGTCTGTGCCGATATGCATACCGTTCAAACAAAGGAAAAGCCAAAATTATTGAAGACGCGAAAAGAAGCAACTCGAGGGCAATAAAATCGTAACTGCTGAACGTGTTGCTTTTGCCTTTGTTTTATGTGACAGTATTTCTCAAGCACTTTGCATCCCTGCAATCGTCGAGTAGATGAGAGCAACAAAACAAAAGGCCTCCCTTTTTGCTCTCTGCAGTTTTTAACTGAGTCCTTCTAACGGTCTACCCACAATACTGCTCTGAAAAGGCAGA